>ML255133.1:2810-40234 GCA_005239495.1 Nicotiana undulata
TTTGGGGGGGGGGGGGTGGAAACTTCCAATCTCTTCTGACGAGTTGAAACAGAAAGATGATGAGTTGGTGAAAGTCATTGGTAAGTGATATGTCCTCGAGAGAGCGCCGAGAGAGAAAGAGGAAGAGCTCGAGGTGAGCAAAGGGATCGAGGACAAATGTGTCGGTCTCCAAGCCCAAGCGATCTCGTTGCGGGCTGAGCTTCAAGAAAATCTAATTAAGGCGAATGCTCTGGGTGGTGAGCTCACCAAGAGGATAGCAGATTTAGAGAAGTAAGAATCAGATCGGTGGCGACTTTGAGGCAAGCAGAGGCATCAGAGGCCGTAATCCGCGTTCTTCGTTCAGAGCGGACGAGTGATTTGGAGACGCTTAGTGGAGTTAGTGAAAGAAGCTTTGGGCCTTAATGAACGAGTCGTCGCCCTTGAGGCCGAGAAGTCTCAGTTATTAGCTCAGTCATCCTCTTCTCGCACTTCTACTTTCCTTGATATTCTATGGGATTTGTACGAAAAGTGGATTCACGCCAAGGCCCAGCTGGATATATTTAGAGATTTGATGACGGTGGGGAAACTGAGGCCGACTTCGAGGATGCTCGCACTAAGGTGCGTACAACTCAGATTGATTGTGGCTATGACCCCGCTACACCAGAGGCCGGTGTGGAGAGGAAGATATGGATAGGATTTAATAGGATTCCCGGTATGAGGATGAGCATCCCGACGGTGACAGTGATGGTGGAGAGACGGGTGGAGATGGCGTTGCTGGGTTAGCGGGAGAGTAGTTATTTTTATTTCTTTTTGCTTGTAAACTTTGTACGTACTTTTGTGGGCATATGTTCTAGCCTTTGTAAAGAATATGTTTTAAGTATGAAATGCCATTTTTGTTATTCGTACCCGATTCTTTTCCTTCTGTTCGAGCTTGTAGACCTCTTTCTTTTGTTTTTCCGTTTGGTCGCTTTATTCGTAAAAACTTGGTTTATGTGTGTTGAACGAGGTCAAAATAGAATTTAGTCTTGGTCATGGCCAGGGGTGCCAGTAGGTGTTAATTCAAACGAGGTCGAATGTAACATATGCTTAGTCAGTTCGAAACGAGGTCGAACGTAACTTAGTTAATTCGAACGAGGTTGAATGTGAATTAGTTCGAGCGAGATCGAATGTGAGTTAACTCGAGCAAGGTCGAATGTAACTTGTACTTTCAAAACGAGTTCGAAAGTAGCTTAGTTAATTCGAACGAGGTCGAATGTGAAGTAATTCGAGCAAGGTCGAATGTGAGTTAATTCGAGCGAGGTCAAATGTAATTTAGTTAATCCGAACGAGGTCGAATGTGAGTTAATTCGAGCGAGGTCAAATGTAACTTAGTTAATTCGAGCAAGGTCGAATGTAACTTAGTTAATTCGAACGAGTTCGAATTGTGAACTAATTTGAGCGAGACTAAATATGAGTTAATTCGAGCGAGGTCGAATGTTACTTTTGCTTAATTGTGGTAGGGGCCGAGTGGGTGTTGATTCGAACGAGGTCGTATGTAACCCGTACTTAGTTTATTCGAACGACGTAGAATGTGAGTTGATCCAAGCGAGGTCGAATGTGAGTTGATCCAAGAGAGGTTGAATGTGAGTTAATTCAAGCGAGGTCGAATGTAACAGTTAATTCGAACAAGGTCGAATGTAACTTTAATTTTGTTATGGCTGCGGGCCGATTAGATATTGAGTCAAGGTTTCTCTGGATAAAATATGGGTGAACTTCATGCATTTGTGTTTTTTTCATATACTTGGATAAATTTACATGTTTTCCAGGCTGGCATTCCAGTCCCAGTCTATCTAGTCCCTTCATTGGGCGACCTGGAGAAGTGTTGAGAGGTTGGGCAATGAACTGACCGCCCAGTGCCTTCTTCCGTCTGCACTTCAACTTGAAGTGCCCCCCTTGTCGCCTCATTAAAAACCTTCTTGAGAAAACCCAATTGGGACAAAACTCAGGTGAGGGAAAAATAGTACGACTTGGAGAACATTTTTCCTCAAAAGTTGAAGTACTTGAGGTGGGCGATGTTCCAGTTTTTTAGTAGTAGTTTCCTTCCATTGTTTCTAGTTGGAATGACACCTTGTTTGCTGTTGCTGCGATTTTGTATGGGCTATCCAATTTGTTCCCAGTTTTCCTTTGTGCGAGTCTTTGCTTGCTTGTGTTTTGGCTTTGAGCATGTAGTCCCCGACGTTGAGTGGTCTGATCTTGGCATTTTTGTTATAATAGTGTTCTACCTGTTGTTTTTGGGTGATCATCCTTATGTAGGCCATATCTCTTCGTTCGTCAGCTTCGTCGAGCTCTTGCTTTCTGCTTTCACCGTTCCTCGGCCCACTCTCATGGGAATCTCAAACTGCACTCTCCGACTTCGACTAGTATTACCGCATCAATCCCATAGACTAACGAGTATAGCGTCTCTTCTGTGCTCGTCTTCGGCGTAGTTCGGTAGGACTAAAGCACTTCTGGTAATAACTCCGGCCATAGTCCCTTGGAGTCCTCAAGTTGTTTCTTCATGATGTTCAGTATTGATTTATTGGAGGATTCCGATTGCCCGTTTCCCGCGGGGTGATACGGTGTTGAGAGTATTCTCTAGATATGCCACTTCTCAAAACATTTGGCGACCTTTTTCCTGTAAATTGGGGTACGTTGTCGCAATGGATATCTTTGGGGAGGTCAAAGCGGCACACGATGTCTTTCCATATAAAGGCGATCACTTCTTGTTCGCGTATCTGGGCGAATGCTCCTGCTTCTACCAATTTAGAAAATAGTCAGTTAAAACCAAAAGAAATCGTACATTACCTCGCCCCGCAGGGAGGGGGCGACGATGTCCATTCCCCACTTGATGAACGACCAAGGGGAAGTGACCGAGTGGAGGTGTTCACCTGCTTGGTGGATCATTTGGGCATATTTTTAGCATTGTTCACATGTTTTCACAAAGTTTATGACCTCTTTTTTCATAGTGGGCCAGTAGTAACCTGCCCGTATGAGCCATCTGAACGAATCTCGATTTACAGAATGAGCTCCGTAGTGGCCTTAGTGGACTTCTTCAAGGACACACCACATTTAATTTGGGCCAAAGCATTTCACCAGGGGGCCGTCATACGTCCTTTTGTATAGGTCGTTATGAAAGATGTTGTATCTGGCTGCTTGCATCCGAAACTTCTTGGCTTCTTTTTATTTGAGAGTACGCCATCCTACAAGTATGTAACAATACGGTTGCGCCGGTCCCAAGTTAGATTTATGGTCCTTACCTCGATTTGATCTATTGATGAGTTGAGGAGGGTGACCACGTTTCTTTCTCCGGTTATGTTTTTAGTGGCTACTTCTAATTTGGCGAGGTCGTCTGCTTCGATGTTTCATGCTCGAGGAATCTAGTAGACTTGACATTCGTCAAACTCGGCCAGTAGTTTATAGATCTCGGCCTGGTATTTTTGCAACCTTTATTCTTTGATCTAGAAAGTCCCTACATGTGACTTGGTTGACGACGAGTTGAGAGTCGTAGCGTAGTACGACCTGTCTCACCCCGTACTTGAGTACTAGCCTTAATCTTGCAATCGCGGCCTCATTGTTAGTCATATCCGGGAACCTTATGGACTGGCGAATCACTTTGCCTGTCGGGACTTCGAGTACAATTCCCAGTCCAGACCCCGATGCATTAGAAGCACCATCCGTGTACAAAATCCATAGATCTTATGTTTGTGGAGAAGCGTGGCGGCTTCTTTTTCGACTTCGGGCATTATTTTTATGCTGAAGTCGGCGACGAAGTCGGGAAAGACTTTATCGTTGTTCGCGGTTGATATGTGATATCATGCTCGCTTAATTCTATGGCTAACCTGCATGATAGCTCGGGCTTATGCAATATACTTCTCAATGGGAAGGTTGTGACTGCCGAGATGGGATGGCACTGGAAGTAGGGTCTAAGATTTCGTGAAGCTACGAGCAAGGCTAGGGCCAATTTTTTGAGGTGGGGGTAACTCATCTCGGCTTCGACTAAAGTTTTGAGTAGATGGGAGATTGCGTACCTTCATTTTCTCGGACCAGGACCGCACTCGCCATTATTTCAGATACAACAAGGTAGAAGAAGAGGCGCTCCCCAGGTTCTGGTTTGGACAACAGCGACTGTGATGACAAGTAAGCTTTTAACTCTTTCAGGGATTGGGCGCACTCGGAGGTCCACTAGAGGACGTTGTCCTTTTTGAGCACGCCGAAAAACATGTGGCATCTGTCAGATGATCGCGAGATGAATCTTGACAGGGCGCGACACGGCCAGTCAGTCTCTGAACTTGTTTTTAGGTGGTTAAATTCTCTAGTATTCCTTCTATGGCTTTGACCTGGTCAGGGTTGACCTCGATGCCTCGTTATGATACTAGGAAACTCAAGAATTTTCTTAAGGTCACGCCGAATGCACACTTTTCGGGGTTTAATTTCATTTTGTATCGCCTAAGTATATTGAAGGCTTCTTCAAGTGGCCGATGTGATCTTCTCTCCTTTTGGACTTAACCAACATATCGTCTATGTAGACTTCCATATTCTTGCCGAGTTGATCTTTGAACATCTTAGTTACCAACCTTTGGTATGTCGCCCCTACGTTTTTCAGTCTGAAAGGCATAACTCTGTAGCCGTACGTTCCTTGATGGGTGATGAAAGGGGTTTTCTCCTGATCCTCCTCTTCCATGAGGATTTGATTATAGCCCGAGTAGGCGTCTAAGAAGCTTAATAGTTCATGTCCGGCCGTTGCGTCAATGAGTAGGTCGATATGAGGTAATGAGAATGAATCTTTGTGGAATGCTTTATTTAGATCTATAAAGTCTATGCACATTCGCCACTTCCCGTTTTTCTTTTTCACCATGACCACATTGGCGACCCATTGGGGGTATTTTGACTCCCTAATGGAGCCATTCTCCAATAACTCTTCGACCTCCTCGCGCACTGCATCATTTATTAATGAATTGAACTTCCGCTTAACCTGCCTCACTGGGGGGTGGAACGGGTCGGTGTTCAAATTGTGTGTAGCCATCTACTTTGGGATACCTGTCAAATCTGCATGGCTAAAAGAAAACAAGTCCGCGTTAGCAATTAAGAATTGACCGAATTTTCCTGGTTCTTGAAGCTTGCAGCCGATGTAGGTTTTCTTGCTGTGGTACGGGGTCGAGGTATTCTATGGTTGATCCGTGGCTTCTACTGTTTCGGGATCTCTGATGACGTCTTCTTTTTCATCGCAACTCGACCTCGGCCCTGTTAATTGATATGTCTCTTTTGCTTTTCCCTTCATTTGTTGGGTGGTTGTACAATCCAGGGCGATGTGGTAATATTCTCGAGATGTGCATTGTTCTCCTCGTATGCTGAATATTCCCCATGGGGTTGGGAATTTGATAACCTAGTACAAACGGGAGGGGACGGCCTTCATGTCGTGTATCTATCCAAGGCCTATAATGGTGTTGTACATCGTATCCTGGTCCATGATGTGGAATGTGGTTTCCAGAGTGACGCCGCCGGCCAGGACGGGGAGTGTGATTTCTCCGGACGTTTGTTCAACTATATTGTTAAAGCATGTTATCATGATGCAACACGGCACTATCCTATCCTCGAGTTTCATTTATGCAAGCACTCGACGGTGGATAATGCACGCGCCGCTCCAATTATCTACCATAGTGCGTCTCACATCTGTATCTAATATGCGTAAAGTGATAACAAGGGCATCATTGTGAGGGAAAACCAAACCGTGGGTATCTGACTTTTCGAAGATGATACTTTCTTCGGGTTTGTCATACCGTTTGTGAGTGATCGACCATGTTCTTTTGTGGGTTGTGGTAAACTTTAGGCTGTGTATTGAAGCATCGTCACCACCCCCGATGATCATTTGAATGGTGCGGGTTGGTGAGGGTGGTTTCAGGGTCCCTGGTGGTGCTCACGTCCTCGGGCAAAGTTGGTCCTCCCCCGACCGCTCATCAATTCTTTGAGTGTCCTTGGCAAAGCATGTTCACAACCTCCTGCCTTATGGTTATGCAGTCCTCCATTTTGTGACGTCGCTCTTGGTGGAACTCTCAAAGGGCATACGACTTTCTGGTGCTTAGATTTGACCTCATCTTTTGTGGCCACTTTACTTTTGGTCCGAGCTTCTCCAATGCGTAGACTATTTCTTAAGGTGACACACAAATATTGTGAGCGGATAACAAATGGGCATACCTCTCTCGTTCCGGTGAGTCCCTGTCCTTCATGTAGGTGGACCCTCTTCGCGGCGTTAGGGGGGCATGATGGCGCTTCTGATATACGGCTGATGCCGTTCATGGTTAGGTCGTGGAGCTGCAATATCTTTCCTGACATCGTTTCTTCGATCCCTCCTGGACTCGGCCTGTACCAAGGTCAACCGATGAGTTGGTCCATTTAGGTCATCCTCGTGTGCACGAACCTTGACACAGTAGGCATTATGTATTTCATCCCAAGTGGTTGGAATATTTCATAAGCTGACTTAATAACTTTCTGGTCGCCCTTGACCATTCCTGCTCAGCCCGTTTTGGAAAGCTGCTACGGTTATTCCTTCCGATACATTTGGTAAGGTCATCCTTACTCGGTTGAATCGAGTGAGGAAGTCCCTAAATCTTTCTCTAGGCGATTGTTTGATGGAGAATATCTCATTCACTCTTTCCTCTTCCATTTTGGCCCCAGCATGGACCGTTACAAGCTTGTCGGCCATCTCTTCGAATGTTTTGATGGAATGCGCGGGTCGTTACAAGCTTGTCGGCCATCTCCCAGAATTGCCTCTTGACCTCCTGGTCCAAACCTACCTGAGGAGCGTATGCACTAATCACGTTTACAGTAAACCCCCCAACTACCAGCTTAATACTCATCAACCTATCACTTACCATCCTAACCTCAACCACGAGCTCCCTGAGGTCCCTGTCTACTAAAATACCTACCCCATTCTTGCACCCAACGCTCCCTGAGTACCATCGTTTAAACCCGTCTACATCTCGTGCCCTAGTACCCTTCCATCTAGTCTCCTACATACACGCTATGTTGATCTTCCTCTTTAGAAGAATCTTACCTAACTCTATAGACATCCCCGTCAACTTCTCAATGTTCCAAGACCCAATTCTCAGCCTAGAGGTTTTCTTACCCCCCTTCCCACCCCTGGACCCCACCCCTAGCCCCACCCGAGGACATGACCTTACTCTCACATCGTTCTCTACCGCCACTATAAGCAAAAAGTATTAGGTAAACACTACCACTAAGAACCAAAAATGGGAACTAAGGACTATAAGCTACGAACCCGAGAGCTAAAAACAACTCAAAGGAGCGACTACGAGAACAGAAACGCGAGCAAGCACTAGAACAATGAATCCACCACGTCTACGAAACTACCCCTATGAAAACACGGAATCAAAATGAATATAGGAAACCTTAAGCTTAAAACACTAGTAGAAAAGATAGAAAAAGCAATCAATCCAATCAAAATTGTCGGCAAGGCAACAGTAAATAGATGTGCGTAAATACAATTCAAGAAAGATGGAACCTGGATCACAATCGAGGATGTCCGGACTGCTTGTTTTAATATGATTCAAAAGAGTTCTTTTCCGGCGATGGAGAGAGTCGACGTGGTGGTGGAGATTGATCAGTTGGAGTCGCAGTCTGCCGAACAACTTCAAGCAGTGGCAAACTGGTGATTTTGAAGAAACGGTTTTACTAGGTACAATTTCGAAAAAGTATACCAACGCTCCTCAAGATTAAATTTCAAAATTTGTAATCTGCCCAACTCAGTAGTTGTTTGAGATAACAAATCACAAAAAAAAAATCTTTCCTTTTTTTTCTCAGGCTTTATGTTTGGGCAAACAAAAAGTATACATGTTATTGGAGGGAAATGGACGTGCTGCTCGACCGTTGTCGATGTAATGCAATTCCTTGTGTTTTCTCTGACTATCTCCTGGGCAGGCTTGTTGGGGATACCGGTTAGCGTGTTATTTAGCCAAGTCTCAAGGAGGTTTTTCACTGGTGGTGGTGTCTCTTTCTTCATGGAAGTGGAAGCTCCTTTACCGCGGGATGTTGTGATATTTTCGGGAGGGAGGGGTGACCCGCCTCGCCTGGCGGAGGCATTAGGCATTATGTACTCGCCTTCGGTCTCAGAAACCTCATTGATGGTGTTCAAGAGAATGGTGGTGAGGCCAGCCACTACCCTCATTCTTTCTTCTCCGTTACCTGCCATGTCAGATCTGTGTGTAGAAGGAAAAATGAGTTTTGTTCTGTATTCTTTCTTTTTTTGGTGTAAACCGTGCTAGTTATAGATCTAGAAAAAAATTAATATTTAACTAGGAAATCTCCACAGACGATGACGAATTGTTTGACCAAAAAGTGTAAATCTTCGGTTAAACTAATTAATTTTATATAACGAGGGGTTAAAACCTTGTTAATGATAATATCCCTAGATTTATAAGTGGTTAACACAAATAATGCAAGATAATGTTTGTGGGGGATTAAATGCAGTGTGCATTTAATATTCCAAGAGGTTTGAGTAATGATAGAAAAATATCAAATAATAAATAACAATAAATGAGATTAACGTAAATAAGGAGGATGATTCACCCAATATTGAATGAGGTGGATGATTCTTTTTTCTGACAGTGATGAGTGACAGACAAATCCTAGAATATTGGAACTATCTCAGATCTGATGGAAAAGTATGGAATAACGGATGATAGAGTCTTATTAGAAAGGTAATGTTTGTATCTTTTCTAGAGAGAGAGAGTCTTTTTCTCAAAAAATATTCTTATCAAATGAATATTACATGCCTTCTCCCTTTATCTCTTTTTCTATTTATATGGGACATATCCCCAGTCAACCCTAAAAGTTCAACTACAGAGAATAATCAATGGGATATTCTCTTGAATAACCTATTACAAAGACTAGCCGCCAATACTCCGTCCTTGATTCTTGACCTCAACCGTTATTGACCGTCCAACTACGAGCCCCACCGTTTACTAGTCGACCTCGGCCACTTCATTTTTCATAGCACCACTTCATGCTAATTCCCCTTGAGGCAGATTTTGACCTATACAATTATGTTGGAGCCCATATTGATTATGTTAAGCTTAATACTTGATTAATTAAACGACGTATTATTTTAGATGTGATAGAATTCAAAATAAGATTACATATGTATCATCAATGAGCTAATAATAATAATAATAATAATAATAATAATAATAATAATTATTATTATTATTATTATTATTATTATTATTATAGAGGGATACTTATTAACTACTATACTTGAGGTTGTTCATTTAGATCGGATATCCGAAATCCGAACCGTTCCGCTTAATTTCTGATTTCGGATATTTGGATCGGATTTCGGATTATGTTTATTAAAATTTCGGATAATTGGATCGAATTCAGATTGATATAATTTTAATCCGATTCGATCCGAAATCCGAAATTATTAAGGCATGTATAAATACTAAACTTTAATTTCGGATAGTTAGTATTTCCTTTACATCTTTCTCCAAGTTATTACATTCACAATTACTGAATTTTGCTATATTGACACCATAATACTCTCATAATGGCAGAAACATGAATTTTTCTTGTTGTATTGCCTCTTTTACAAAGAAAATACACGTATGAGTTTGCACTTTGAGGCATAACAACTCGTACCTCTAGAGAAATATTTTCTTAGAGATGCAGTGCTAATAAAAGGAATCAAAAGCAAAGAGAAGTTTGTATTAGCAGAGAACACAGAAGAAGCAGATAAGCTAGATGCATTAGCCGATTAGATTAGCAACAACCTTAATAATACGTATAATTCGATCCGAAATTCGAAATATTAATCCGATCTAAACTTTAAAATACGATCCGATATTATTCCTATCAAATTTTATAGAATCCTAAATCCTAAATCCGAATTTAAAATGTGCCAAAATCCGATCCGATTAACATTTAATTATTGCAAATAATCTCTATATTTTAAATGTGACCTATAATTTTATAAAAGCCACGTGGGTTGGATCCTCTGCAACATGCCACGCGTCCCGCTACGTTTTTGCTCAAAACGAAACTGTCTTTATCGTATAGCCTCCTTAGTCCTCAAGTTAAATCATCTCTCCTTAACATATGCTAATTGAGTACATTCCCTGTTACTCGCATCTCTCAATTAAACAGCCATGTCAGAAAGGAGATTTCGCTTTGGTTACGTCCTTGCACCAAAGAAAGTAAGCAGCTTTATTCAAGATTCCCTCGTCAATCATGCCCAACAACAAGGTATTGATCTAATCCCAATCGATCTGAATAAACCATTAATCGAACAAGGTCCTTTTGATTGTATTTTCCACAAGCTATATGGTCCTGAATGGAGAAAAGAGTTAGAGCAATTTTCCCTTCACAACCCAACCACCATCATAGTAGATCCCATTGATGCTATTGAAAAACTCCACAACCGAATTTCAATGCTTGAAGTTGTTAACGAATTAAAAATCAACCAAGAAAATGGAACTATTGGGATCCCTCTTCAGATATTTATTCAAGAAAATTCTGATTCCCTCTTAGACCATATCACACGTGAAGGGTTGGATTTTCCCGTTATTGCTAAGCCGTTAATTGCAAATGGGACAGCTGATTCACACCAAATGTATTTAGTTATAAAAGCACAAGGACTAGAAGAGCTGAAACCGCCAATCGTGTTACAGGAATTTGTTAATCATGGTGGAGTTATTTTTAAGGTTTATGTAGCAGGGGAACATGTGAAATGTGTGAAAAGAAGGTCATTGCCTGATATTTCTGAGGAGAAATTGGGCACTTTAGAGAATTTGATAGCGTTTTCACAGATATCTAATTTGACTGCTCAAGATCAGAATGATGATAGTTTTGCTGAACTGATTGAAAATGCGGAGATGCCTCCGTTGGGAATTGTGACACAAGTGGCTAATCAGTTGAGGGATGCTTTGAAGTTGCATCTTTTTAACTTTGATATGATAAGGGATACTAGAGCTGGAAATCGGTATCTTGTTATTGATATCAATTACTTCCCTGGATATGCTAAGATGCCGTCTTATGAGACTATTTTGACTGCTTTTTTCCTTGATATTGCACGCCTGAAGCAAATCAACGAGTCTGGTTAGCTTCTGATGACCATTGTACGGCGGTGTACTACTTGTGTTAGTTTTATTTCAGTGGGCAGGTAATGCGTTTTTTCGAGAAAATGATAACTGATGCTGGAGTGATTCAAATAAACCTGGTACATCAGAACCAAAAGAGGCTAACTGCTCTAATTTCGTTAAATTGTTCTGCTGGCTTTTGGGGGCAATTGTTGCTTTCCTCTTTTCCTTTTTTCCTTGTTTTCCAGTTATTGCAAATAATTTGGTAGTGGATGCTAATGTTTCAAAGTTTCAACAGCTTCTGTTGATTGGAGTTTTTAGTTTTGGGGAATTGGTGCTCTTCCTTACATTCTTACTCTCATATATGAGATTGCTTGAGCCTTTTCATTCTTGCTAATTTCTTCAATATTTTTTGGTTGCCTTTATGCGTAATTGGTGTATTTTGTCCAAGCAACATCCTCTCCTCTCCTCTCCTCTCCCCTACTATTTGTTGTTGATGCATTTATTATAGATCCTGTCTTTTTATTTGATTCAACCATAAATTGGTGGTAGGCCATATACCACAATTTCAAACAGAAGATAGAATTAGTATTTTGTAGTCTTTGTTAGGTTATTTCATGCTCCTTAAAGGCTGGAAAATCTGGTGTGCCCTGGGTGGGTGGTTATTGTTCTTGGATAGATTGTGATTTATGGTTCGCTTATATCACAATAACAGTTAAGATCAGGATTTAACTTATTCTACTGTGAGATGCTAGACAAGGTGGTTGCTCTGATGGTAAGCACCATCCACTTCCAACCTAGAGGTTGTGAGTTCGAGTCACTCCAAGAGCAAGGTGGTTAGTTCTTGGAGGGAATGATGCGGAGGGTCTATTGGAACCAACCTGTTGTTGTACTGTGAGATTCTAAAAGTTAGACCATACCAATTGCTTAAGGTGTTACAAACCTTATCATATAAACCCCACCACACACTGTGAGATCAGGATTTAACTTATTCTACTGTGAGATGCTAGACAAGGTGGTTGCTCTGATGGTAAACACCATCCACTTCCAACCTAGAGGTTGTGAGTTCGAGTCACTCCAAGAGCAAGGTGGTTAGTTATTGGAGGGAAGGATGCGGAGGGTCTATTGGAACCAACCTGTTGTTGTACTGTGAGATTCTAAAAGTTAGACCATACCAATTGCTTAAGGTGTTACAAACCTTATCATATAAACCCCACCACACACTGTGAGATCAGGATTTAACTTATTCTACTGTGAGATGCTAGACAAGGTGGTTGCTCTGATGGTAAACACCATCCACTTCCAACCTAGAGGTTGTGAGTTCGAGTCACTCCAAGAGCAAGGTGGTTAGTTATTGGAGGGAAGGATGCGGAGGGTCTATTGGAACCAACCTGTTGTTGTACTGTGAGATTCTAAAAGTTAGACCATACCAATTGCTTAAGGTGTTACAAACCTTATCATATAAACCCCACCACACACTGTGAGATCAGGATTTAACTTATTCTACTGTGAGATGCTAGACAAGGTGGTTGCTCTGATGGTAAACACCATCCACTTCCAACCTAGAGGTTGTGAGTTCGAGTCACTCCAAGAGCAAGGTGGTTAGTTATTGGAGGGAAGGATGCGGAGGGTCTATTGGAACCAACCTGTTGTTGTACTGTGAGATTCTAAAAGTTAGACCATACCAATTGCTTAAGGTGTTACAAACCTTATCATATAAACCCCACCGCACACACACAACCCCACCGGCGGGTCTAATTTCAGACCTTTAAGTCTGTGTAAACATCTTACAAATCCTAGCTGGTCATTAAGTGGGCACCTCCTAAGGTTGAACTAGTGCTCACATATCCCTGCTCGCACCCATTCCTCACATAACTACTCAATGCAGGATCAGAAAACTTAAACGTGCGCACATATGCAAACAGTAGATTAGCATTGCTTAGTTATTACTTCTATCTTAATAACAGCAGTAGTCGAAAATGAACAGTCTGGCAACTTGGGATGTGAGAATGGTGGCTGAATGGTTGGAAACTTGTAATTTCTAGGACAACCGGTGTCTCAAGTGCAACTTGTTACCGTAAGTGCCTAGGTATTTAATGGTCTGTGCTACCATTACGTGTGTGGTTTTGTTGACAGAGATGTTTAAGGTAGTTGATGTTTCGTGCTGGTTTTGTAATTATGTTTGTGACTAGTCAATTAACCCTAAGAAAAAAAGTTTAAATATATCTAGTATTTCTTATAAAGAATCAATTTACACTAATCAATTATCTCTATGTGATTCTACCATAAATTATTATAACAGGTAAATAACTCATCACAACTCCTAAACTACATTTGTTATTGAAACGTACACTCTTTTAACTTTTAATGATAATGATAGTGTATAAAAGTTAAAATATCATCTTTAAGCATTTGAAAATAAAAGCCAAAAATGGAAATTTAACACATTTAGGTTCATCCAGATGAAACGTCTTCTCAATCTTACTATCTGAAGGGTTACATTGGACATTGGCTTTAGCAGCAGGAAACTAATACAAGTACCTTTTGAAACAAATAACATCATTTGACCCCTCAAAACAGACGTTTTCAATAGTTGTTGAGCTAAGGAAGCAAATTTCAGTTAACATTTGCAATACAAACAACTATCATTTTTCTTGAAAGGCAGAAACAGTTCTACTTCATATTCTCATTAGTTAGCATAATTCTTATCTGAGAGTTCATTTCTTGAGAGTCCATTAGCAAACTTGAATGCCTTGAACCAAGTTAATCGAATATCAAGAAAGATTTAACTTCAAATGGATCGAGGGCCATTGATTAAAGAAAAAAAAAACTAATCTTGAATTGTTAGTACTTTTCCCAAAAGGTATTTCTAGAACGAAAGTGTTTTTTAGACTTTCAAACTGTTCCCGTGGCCAGACTTGTAAATTGCATTCCAAGAAGGATTTACAGAGTTGATCGGCAGATATATCTGATTCTTCTTATAAAATGACTCATATGGTGGATAAAGTGGTTGAAACATGTTAGTTAGGATGATATCTCATAGCTCTAAGATAAGTTGTCATGGAAAAAAAAGTATGACCTTAAGAAACAGTGATGTAGATGAGCTAAGCATTGGACCAGATACACCTTAGACATTATCGACAGATGGTTCACTGCAAACACATTAGTTAGAATATGATTTGAAAGAGAGCAGTACTTGCATATGCCGAAATTCCAACCCAAACTCAAGCAGCAGTCAAGAAGTTTTAACAAACAGTTACAACAATACACCTTAGACATTATCGACAGATGGTTCACTGCAAACACATTAGTTAGAATATGATTTGAAAGAGAGCAGTACTTGCATATGCCGAAATTCCAACCCAAACTCAAGCAGCAGTCAAGAAGTTTTAACAAACAGTTACAACAATACCTTATCTGTAATTATTTATGCAGAAATTGTTAGATAAAAACTCAAAAATATCACAAACAGAATGACAACATTTTTTATCAAAATATGTAAACTTACTCTGAAAGAAAAAATGCATTCAGATAAGAAAAACACACATCACAAGAAGTATGAAAAATTTCCTTGAGAAAAAACTCAGTGGCACAGTGAATAAAAGCACAACATCACAACAATAGAAAGAAAAAATTCCGGTGAAAAATGTATGTGTAACAGTTGTTCTCGAGTTGGCAATTCTACTTTTCTTCAGCTTCTCCATACTTTACCCGAAGAGATCTTTACTGTTCAAAATAAATTTGAAACAACGGTCACAATACCAGCAAAAGAGATTAAACTAAGAATATAATTTATCATTTTTTTGCCTTCATAACTTGAAACTCCCCGCATCTTGTTATTTTCACTTGAGCATATCTCATAGGTTATATAGAAGAACTAAAGTTTGGTTCGTCCAGAGCAACATTATTTGAACGCAACCTATAAACACTAACAAACGAAGCAAAGCTAATCAATATAATACAAATGGACTTTAGCCAGATACAAAAGCTCAAAATCAATTTAATCAAAATTTACAACATACGTAATTAATTAAAATACCTGCATAAATACATCAAATTAGAAGAGGAATCAAGCAATTGAAAGCTAGAGGATATTTACGTTGGCTGACAAGAGAACGAAGGGAGAGATAGATATATGGTTGGGCTTGGCTCTGCTCGCCGGGAGAGATAGATATATAACTGGCGAAAGAAGAAGAAGAAACATTTGAAGGGAGGTGTTGTAACGGAAGAGGAAGTGAAGCGACGTGTGAAAGTAATTAGAGGAAGATCCACAATTATTTAGATTATTATAAAAGGAAACTTTTGAATTTCTGATAGAGCACTTAAAAGGAAAAATCTAAAAAAAAGGAGAACGGAGAAAATTGAGATACCTGGGCAATGAGAGGTGACACGTAAGCGGGTTTATGTCCCTACTTTATAATGGTAACAAAACAAATTCAAAGTTTTAAAAAAAAATCACGTCACCAATGCTTCAACGGAAAGGAGATGCATTTCCCAAATGATTCAGCCATAAAAGCACGGTGGAAAAAATATTTGGTTTTGTAAAATTAATTATTCTCAACTTGGTTTAATTCTCAACTTGGGTTTCGAGGTTTAGTTTGAGAGTTTAAGAGTGAGTGATGACTGGAGAGGGATAAAAGATGAAGAGTAAGAACGATTTAACGTGAGAGTCGAAGAGTTTTATCCTCTTTTAATTGACATGGAGTATTATTCTTGGATTAGGCATTTTAAATTGAAGTAAATGAGAAAATAGAATATAAAAGTAAAATGAAAATTATTTGATACCAAACAATAGAACTGATCGAAAACGAACCCTCACGGAAAATTATTTACCAAATAGTGAGAAGTTAGAACAATATCATTTTATATACCCTGTAATAGTTACTAAATATTTTCAGCAATGACTAACCATCTGGCCTCTGTCTGCTGAAATAAAGAAATACCGAAAATGCCTCCTTCACTGCCTGCAATTGATTTCCTAGCATCCAATAAATTCCTGCAATTGATTTCGTAAATGCTCACCACTCCAAAATGCCTTATATCAGATAAGTTCATCAATGATAAAGATCATATCAATTATCAAGTTAGAGGCAGTTTTCATTGAAGAGTTCATGGTTCTAACTAATAATTGACCAACCAGATTAAACATCAACTAAACCTAAAACAGAACTAACTAATTTCAAAACGAAAAAGAAAGAATTTACCTGAGGAATTTTGGAGAAAGAAGACGAAGAGAGATAGATTTTCATCTACCAAATGGAAGAAGGAAGAGGAAAAGAGCAACGTTAAAAAAAAAGTTAACGTTGCGCCCTTGCCGTGGAAGAAAGAAGGGGAAGATGATGAGGCATAATTAAGATGACTATTAAAAGTGTCTTGTCGGTTGAGATCACTTTTAAAGTGACTTTTCAATTGTTAAATAGAGTACTTAGTAAAGAAAAATTGTAGAAATTTAAGAAAAAAAATAAATAGTAATCCTAGTTTCTAAGAGGTGCCACATCATCACATTTTGTCCCTTATATATATAAATATATATATATATATATATATATATATATATATATATATATATATATATATATATATATATATATATATATATATTCTTCTTATGCATTATTCTTTACTTTTCATCATAGCGATCGTTTGAAAGTCTTGGTCCTTGGTAATAATATCAGATTGTTATAATGTTGGGTATAGTTTGTTGAGATGAATAAGTTGGATTAATAAAAGAAGAACGTGTGTACGGTAAAAAACGAAGATGTCCGAGCCTGAGGGCTCGAGAAGTGTGTCTCGATTTTAAACTGGGATCGAAGTACGTTCGAGCTCAGCAAGTATGGAGCTGAGATATCAAGACCGGCCTAGATTGACATCGCGATAACGGAATCACGAGATATCCACACTCAATCGTCAATCCCGGCGAGAATCTCGGAGCCGGTAGAGTTATTAGCGGTTAATAATGTCAATCATGTATTTTACTTCCGTAATTAGAATCATTCCTTATTTAAGAATCCTCTACTATAGAAAGAGGAACCCTATTCATCTGTAAGACATGCATTATCACAATTATCATAACGTTCAAGTTCTTACTCATTCTATAGGGTTCAAGTTCTTACTCATTCTATAGGATGCAAAGCTCTTTTATTTACTAATGATTCTCCGCATTTGAGTTGTTCACATTATTATTGTTGTTTTTACTGTTCTTGGCAAATCGTTCTAGAGTCTAATTCAGATTGAGGTCAACGACTTGCTATTATACGGGTTTGATTCATATGAACTGTTTAATTCACTTGTTTGCTTAATTATTTACCAATTAGCATTGAATTGGATCGCATATTCTTATAACCACATTACAAATTTAATTATTACTCGTATTTCGAGGTAAACAGCTTGGCGCCCACCATGGGGCTAACGATAATAGTGATTTTTCAATGTTAATTTTGGTATAACACACTATTTTACGCTTGTTTCTTGTAGGGAATTTTGTTTTCAGGATAAAATCATGTCAAACTCACAAAACACAGCTACACTTGGTGACAACGACCTGGGACTCCAGGGGTGGACGAGAATGTTGTCGCTCCAGGAGTCGAGGTTCCACAAGCTGGTTTTGGAGGAGCGCCACCCGCTAACCCGGTCAACGTCGGTTCACACGTTGCTTTGAATGCAGATTTAGGCGGAGACCTCGATGGAAGCGTACGCAGAGAGGGTCGGACCGACGGTCGGGGTACGCAGGACAGGGGAGACGAAGGTGTTAGTCTCCAAGTCATATTTGAAATGTTGCAAGCCCAACAGAATGCTATTGCCCAATTGCAAAATCAGCACCAGGCTCCGAATAGGGTCGAGCAAGAGGCTGCTCGCTGTACCGAGCTAGTGCCTGAAAGATCAGGTGATAACATTTCGATGACCGACCCTACTATAATGAGAATGCTTGAGGAGCTTACTAAGAGGATATAGTATGGAGAGAAGAAGATTGAAGCCAACGATAAGAAGGTGAAAACCTATAACTCTCGAGTTGATCAGATTCCGGGGGCACCACCGATCCTAAAGGGAATGAACTCTAAGAAATTTGTACAAAAACCATTTCCTCCAAGTGCGGCTCCAAAACCCATAGCGAAGAAATTTAGGATGCCCGATATACCAAAACACAACGGGACATCGGACCCCAATGAGCACGTTACCTCTTATACGTGCGCTATTAAAGGAAATAATTTGGAAGATGATGAAATCGATTCAGTCCTGCTGAAGAAATTCAGGGAGACCCTATCCAAAGGAGCAATGATTTGGTATCACAACTTGCCTCCGAACTCTATCGGTTTGTTCACCATGTTAGCAGACTCGTTTGTAAAGGCGCACGCTGGAGCTATAAAAGTTGCAACAAGAAAATCAGACCTCTTCAAGGTTAAACAGAGGGAAAACGAGATGCTATGAGAATTTGTATCTCAATTCCAAATGGAACGTATGGAGTTTCCACCTGTTACCAATGACTAGGCTGATCAAGCTTTCACAAAGGGACTAAAGGAGAGGAGTTCGATCGCATCACGCCAACTGAAACAAAATTTGATAGAATACCCAGTTGTGACTTGGGCAAATGTTCACAACCGGTACCAGTCGAAGATTAGAGTTGAGGATGACCAACTGGGAGCCCCATCGGGTCGGTGCATCCGAGCGGGTCGACAGGCAAGAACTTAAGGGATTTTGATAGAGAATCGAGACCAACCAAAGATTGATATCAGCCGTATAACCGCAGATAGAAGAAACAACTATACGAGACAAAATTCCTCCGCAATGGTCGGAGGGGTGACCGAGGACACAATCCTCGGGGACTCATGAGCAAGACTAGATTCGACAAGTACGAGGATCCCACAGAAGCACCTCGATTATCGGAGTATAATTTCAGCATCGATGCCTCGAGTATCCTATCACCCATTGGAAGGATTAAAGACATTATGTGGCCAAGATTGATACAAACTGATCCTTCTCAGAGAAATCCTAACTTGATGTGCAAGTACCATGGCACACATGGCCACATGACCAAAGACTGCAGACAGTTGAGAGAAGAAGTAGCTCGGTTATTCAACGAGGGTCATCTTAGAGAATTCTTCACCGACAGAGCCAAAAACCACTCTAGGGAGAGAGACACCAACAAAAGGAATGAGGAAGAAAAACCTCAACATGTTATCCACATGATCATCGGTGGAGTCGATGTCCCGCAAGGACCTGTCTTCAAACGCACCAAAGTATCGATTACGAGGGAAAAAAGGACCCGAGATTACATACCCGAAGGCACCCTTACATTCAAAGATGAGGAGACAGAAGGCCTTTCCCAACCACACAACGACGCCCTGGTAATTTCTATCTTGCTAAATAAAATTCAAGTTAAATGTGTTCTTGTGGATCCAAGTAGCTCGGTAAACATAATAAGGTATAGGGTTGTAGAACAGTTTGGCCTACTTGATCAAATTGTGCCCGCATCTAAGGTGACATGAGGTATAATCCTGAACGGCAGTAAACGTAGCCGGGACCATCCAGGATACAAAATTTCACATCATCGAAGGTAATATGAGGTATAATGCACTACTCGGGAGGTCGTGGATCCATAACATGAGGGTGGTACCATCGAACCTTCACCAAATGATTAATTTCCCAACAGAGGATAGGGTGAAAACAATTTACGGGGAACAACACACTGAGAAGGAGATGTTTGCAGTTGATGAGGTGACACCGATATCAGCATCCTCAGCCTCAGAAAAGTCAAGCATCAAAGATAGCCAAAGATCCAAATAGCAATCACCACCCCCAACCTCGACTTAAGCGGGTAAGTAGGTAATCGAAGACGACGAAGAGGATTTTCTTACTCCTAGAACCTTCGTCGTTCCCGAAGAATATGATGCAACTAAGTCAGCGGTCGAAGAGCTGGAACAGGTGATACTCATCGAGTATCTACCCGAACGCAAGGTATACCTGGGGACGAGGTTAACCCCCGAACTCAGGAGAAAACTCATTCAATTTCTTATTGATAACATGAATTGCTTTGTATGGTCCCATCTAGATATGACAGGAATCCTGTCCGAGATTACAACTCATCGATTGAGCCTAGATCCCAAGTTCAGACAGATAAAGAAGAAGAGAAGGCCTTAGTCCGAGGTGAAGCACACCTTCATAAAGGAAGAGCTAACCAAACTCCTTAAAATAGGGTCCATTCGGGAAGTCAAATATCCCGAGTGGTTAGCCAACGTAGTCGTAGTTCCCAAAAAGGGGAACAAGCTTAGAATGTGTGTAGATTATAAGGGTCTAAATAAAGAATGTCCAAAGGACTCTTTCCCTTTGCCTAACATCGATCGAATGGTCGACACCATGGCTGGCCATGTGATACTTACTTTTCTCGACGTCTATTCTGGGTACAACCAAATTCAGATGGACCCAGAAGACCAGGAAAAAACTTCTTTTATCACTAAGTATGGAACCTACTATTATAATGTAATGCCCTTTCGACTAAAAATGCGGGGGCTACATATCAACGCCTAGTTAACAAGATGTTCGAAGAACAAATAGGGAAATAAATGGAAGTTACATTGACGAAATGTTAGTTAAGTCCCTGCACACAGAGGACCATTTGACTCATTTGCAGGAAACCTTCGAGATCTTGAGGAAGTACAACATGAAACTCAACCCCGAGAAGTGTGCCTTTGATGTCGGCTCAGGTAAATTCCTTGGCTTTATAGTGTCAAATCAGGGGATCGAGATCAACCCCAACAAAATCAAAGCCATCGAGGACATCACCGCCGCAGACAGTGTAAAAGCCGTTCAGAGGCTAACCAGACGGATAACTTCCCTGGGCCTGTTCATTTCGAGGTCATCAGATCGGAGTCACGGGTTCTTCTCCCTGCTTAAAAAGAAAAATTGACTTTACATGTCAGCAAGCATTGGAGGAATTGAAATTGTACCTATTGAGCCCACCTTTACTCCACACCCCTAAGGTAGATGAGAAGATATATTTATATTTGGTGGTGTCCGAGATAGCGGTAAGTGGAGTGCTAGTCCGAGAAGAACAAGGTACGCAGTTTCCAGTTTACTACGTAAGTAGAACTTTAGGAGATGCTGAAACCAGGTATCCGCACTTAGAGAAATTAACACTTGCATTAATAAGAGCATCTAGAAAATTAAAGCCATATTTTCAATGTCATCCCATATATGTCATAACCACATATCCCTTTCGAAATATATGCATAAGCCCAAGCTATCGAGCCGATTGGTCAAATGGGCCGTTGAACTTGGCGGGTACGATATTGAATATCAGCCCCGAACGACCATCAAGTCTCAAATATTGGCAGACTTCGTGGAAGATTTTTCACCAACCCTCGTACCTGAAGTGGAAAAGGAACTTCTGCTAAAATCGAAAACTTCATCGGGGTTATGGACCCTCTTCACGGGCGGAGCCTCGAACATGAAAGGGTCCGGACTTGGTATTGTTTTAAAATCACACACGGGCAATATTATTAGGCAATCGATTAAAACCGCTAAGCTGACTAACAACGAGGCCGAGTATAAGGCTATGATCGCAGGTCGTGAACTAGCTAATAACTTGGGAACGAAAGTCATTGAAGCTAAATGTGACTCCCCAATGGTAGCTAACCAGGTAAATGGCACCTTCTAAGTACGAGAAGATAGGATGCAAAGATATTTAGACAAGTTACAAATCACTTTGCACCGCTTCAATGAATGGACTCTGCAACATGTACCTCGGGAACAAAATACCGAGGCCGATGCACTTTCCAACTTAGGATCGTCGGTTGACGAAGATGAAATTAGTTCGGGGACAGTGTCCAGCTCTCGAGGTCCTTAATCGAGGAAGGGAACGCCGAAATAAATTCTACGAGCTTAACTTGGGATGGAGGAACAAGTATATCGAATATTTGAAAAATGGGAGGCTACCCTTGGACCTCAAGGAATCAAGGACCGTACGAACTAAGGCAACTCGGTTCACATTAGACGAGGACGGAACGTTATACAGAAAGGTGTTCGGTGGTCTATTGGTCGTATGCCTGGGGCGGGGAGATACCGATTATGTTCTACAAGAAATCCATGAAGGCAATTGTAGAAACCATTCAGGCGCCGAGTCACTAGTTCGAACGGGCATCACAACAGGGTACCATTGGTATAACATGGAGAAGGACGCTAAAGAGTTCGTTGAAAATGCGATAAATGCCAAAGGTTCGCACCAATGATTCATAAGCCCAGTGAAAAACTTCACTCGGTCCTATCTCCGTGGCCATTCATGAAATGGGGGATGGACATCGTCGGACCTCTACCATCGGCCCCAGGTAAAGCTAGATTCATATTGTTTATTACTGACTATTTCTCTAAATGGGTTGAAGCGCAGGCCTTCGAAAAAGTTAGGTAAAAAGAAGTGATAAACTTCATATGGGATCACATTGCATGTCGATTCGAGATACCTGCTGAGATAGTATGTGATAATGGAAAATAGTTCGTCGGAAGTAAGGTGAGAAAGTTCCTCGAAGACCACAAAATAAAGAGGATATTATCGACGCCATATCACCGTAGTGGAAACGGGAAAGGCCGAGTCAACAAATAAAACTATCATCCAAAACTTGAAGAAAAGGCTAAATGAAGCCAAAGGGAAGTGGAGAGAAAAGTTGCCCGAGGTCCTATGGGCATATAGAACGACATCAAAATCTAGAACTGGGGTAACCCCGCTTTCTTTGGTCTACGACTTTGAAGCCTTAATACCCGTCGAAGTCGGAGAGCCTAGTGCCCGATTTCGACATGCAACGGAAGAATAAAACCACGAGGCAATGAATACCAACCTCGACCTGTTGGACGAAAGACGTGAAGCGGCGCTCGTTCGAATGGCCGCTAAAAAACAACGAATCGAGAGATACTACAACTGAAGAACCAATCTTCGACACTTCAAATTTGGGGACTTGGTCTTAAGGAAAATCACCATCAATACTCGAGACCCTAATGAAGGAAAACTCGATCCTAACTAGGAAGGACCCTATCAAGTTCTAGACATAGTTGGAAAAGGGTTATACAAGCTCGGAACAATAGACGGTGAGCCATATTCAAATAATTGGAACATATCACTTCTCAAGTGATATTATTGCTTAGGTATGGATCTTTCCCTTTTCGTTTGCTTAAATATGAGAAACTAACTTATTGCAGGTACCCAACCCAAGAAATCGAGACCTCAGGTTTTAAAGTACGTGTTGCACTCTTTTTCCCTTAGACCGATTTTTATCCCAAATGGGGTTTTCCGGCGAGGTTTTTAACGAGGCAACAACTATGTGCTACCTGGGATAATTCAACAGTATCCAAGGTTTCTTTGCAATAAACCTCGAATACTAGGGGCATCACCCTTGGATGTTATGTAAATGGGTCTCGATAGGAAATTTTTTTTAATGGGCCAAACGGTCGAATGAATCGTGTCCACGTAGAATAGCCGAGCCCCGATGACAAAACATGTACGCATGTATGAATAATACAAAGAAGTTCTCTCTTTTTCCCAAACATCTCGTCTTTGAAGTAGGAATTCTATTATACAAGTCGTATACTTATGACCTATTGCGCAAAACTAACACTCATGAAGAACGGCCCAAGGGCCAAGTGCAAACGTTCCTCGAACACTCGGGGACTACTTACTCGAGCTATATAAAGTTTGAAGTTATAGGACCTCAAAGAGGCACCCCCTGATATGCAGGCCAAGGCTATCACACTCGGGGACTAACATTTCAAATAATTTCAAGATGTTATTGGGAAACAAGTCGAAGAGACATACCCAAAGGCTAAGACCATATTAATGACTACAGTCATATAAAAAGGCTACGGCCAAAATTACGCGGCTCGGAGACGTCCGACTTCCACCATAAACTAAAGGCCTTCAAATACTTTGAAAAACCGGTTAAATAATGCTATCCTCGGCAAAGCAAAGAAAGGCTTCGATAAAATCAACCCCAAATAATTCAAAGGCTTTGATAACATCAGCCTTAGAGATGTTAAATCATCTCAACACAAACAGGTTAAGAAAACCTGAGTTCCGATCGCCAACCCTCAAAAAACCCAACGGGTATAAAAAATATATGCTAAGGCATAAGAAATTTCCACTAAGTCTTTTAGCCGGAGAGAGAAAAATTATAGCCGCTTTTAGAGGCCAAACTGGCCCAACCTAAAAGATCCCAAGGGCCGATATCATGAGCCTAAAGGCCAATACAATTAAAGAATCGAGACCACGCTCTCATTCGATCAAACCTAAGGGTCTGGGTATTACGAGCTTAAACAAACAATTCGAGCTCGAAAACTTAATAATTTGTTGATACGACCTAAGGGCCTACCCTATCCTATAAAATTATTCGAGCTTGGATACCGGAGATAACTCGTATGTCCGTTCGAAACAAGTCGTCCCCAAGAAAAGCTCTCAAATAAGCCTCGGAACTGGGGACTTGCCTTCGTAACTCGGGGACTTCCCCCGGAAAAATAAAAAGCCTAAGGGTTTATTTCGATCACGAATTAAGCTAAAAAGAGTATTTCAGCGGAGACAATTAAAACATACAAGGACACAGAGACATCAGGAAATATTTTTCATTATACCAAAAAGATATGTACAAAGGGGCCAACCAGGGCCTTACAAAAGAAGGAAATAAAAACGTTATAACCTAATTATTATCGGGGCTAGCCCCCTCGACATCGGCCTCCTCTCAAACAACTTGTTCAGGGGAATATTCTTTGGCAACCTCGCCGCCATCTTCTCCAGTACCAGACCCGTCGTTGTCGTCATCATCATCTGCAGAGACGAGCTGCCTGGCTTCGGCCTCGAGCTCTTTGACCCGAGCAATCGCTTTGGAGAGGTCAACACCTCGAGCTTGAACCTCCTCGAGTGTTTCCCTATGGGATTCGCACTTAGCCAATTCACTATGACGTTGCTCCCGATCGGAAGCCTCCCTCAACTGGGCTTGAACTACCACGACATTAGCCCGATATTGCGCTATGGATTTGTCTACCCTGGCCTTAGTCTTTTTCAATTTCACCCTTAGCCTCGCCAAGTCCGGCTTCAAGCTCTTCGATCCTCTTCGCCTGAGCAGAGCACCTTTCTTTAAGGTCTAGGAGTTGGGCCTCCTCCGAAGATAACTTGGCCAAAGCTGCTTCTTTTTCAACAGCAAGACAGTCCATATTGGCTTTCCACCGATTACAATTGGTCTTGACCTGATCGACCTCTGCTCGAAGGAGATCGATCTTCTCCACCTTTTGCTGCAGCTGGGATTTCGAAGAGTAAACTTCCACAGTCGGGTCGACCCCATGTTGTATCAGCTAGGTAGTTACCTACTTGTCCAGCTCGGCCTCTTCCTCATGCGCCTTGGCTAGTTCCGCTTGAAGGTTCTTATGGCCTCATCGTTTTGGCCGTAAAGACCCTTCAGAACGTTCATCTCTCCTGAGACATTCAAGAGTTTGTCTTCGCAATGACTGAGATCGGAGCAGAATTTAGCAGAAGCCTGTGCAGAGGAAAAGAACACAGGTTAGGAAAAATAAAATATAAAGAAGGATGACCAAAAGTCAGCAAACATTTACCTTAGAGAAAAGGCGATGGGCCTCCGCCATGATTACAAAAGCATCTGTGATATGGGAGGCATCATCGACCCCCACGAAGCAATCCTAAAAAGGATCACCAGAGCTGGAGCCTCTGTCGATCTCGGGGGTCTTCAACATTTGGGCATCCCTGATCGCCCCTTCTTAAAAGATCGGCATGGAAGACGTTTGACCAATTGCCATGGCCCCGAGAAAATCGCTCGGGGTACTCTGATCGACATTCCTGGTCTCAAAACCGTCATTTAATAGTATATAAGTTGACGATCGAGATACCGCCTCGACCCCAGGAGATTTGGGGTTCACCCCCGACTTTATTTTCGCAGCCGCCTCTCCGTGAGGCTTAGCTGCAATGGGCGGCAGTTCAGGATGCGTAGCAACCTCGATGACTTTTTGGGGACGAGATAGCAATGCCAAGGAGTTCTCTTATTCCTATTCCTCATCCTGGTCCCTCCACTTTTGGACCGTATCTTCCGTGAGGCCGGCTACTTTTCTCCTCACCCTTCGAGGCTTGGGCTTAAAGACCTCAGATTGAGAGGTGCCTTTCCTCTTCTTATCCTTTCCTAGCCCTGGGGCCGGGGATTCGACCTCACCACCTTTACTCGAGGGCCTCATGATGGAATATTTAGTCAAACCTACATAAACTGGAGACTAACAACGGAAAAAGGGGGATAGTTACTTCGGAATACACGAGAAGGGACCTTACCGTGGTTTTTGGCTTCCCACTTGCCTTTACACAAATCCCTCCACACTTGTTCATCTCGGCTCGAGGTGGAGGCCAGCCTATGTGTCCAATCTTCAAAGTCAGGCACCGCCTCGGGTATCCAGGGTTCGGTTGCATTGTCAAAGAAAAATGTCAGGGAAAATCTACTAGGACACCGAACCAAAAGAATAAAGGATACTCACATTTGGCTCTCCACTCCTCGGGGAACAACATCTTGTCTTCAGATATTACGTCACAGGTTCTCACCCATATAAATCGGCTCATCTAGCCCCAATCTTTGTCTTCGTCGATATTCAATAATAAAGCCTTGTTTGCTCGACAATTAAGTCTAATCAACCCTCGATAGAGTCGAGGTCTGTATAACCGCATGAGATGGTCCAATGTGGACTCCAATCCCCCGGCCTCGTTGGAATAGTAGCGCAACATGATCACTACGCGCCAAAGCGAGGGGTGTAGTTGATCGAGCGTAACCTCATACCTCTTACAAAAGTCGAAGATCATGGCGTCGACGGGACCTAGTGTGAAGGGATAAGTGTACACACTCAAGAACCCCTTCACATGAGTGGTGATGCTCCCTTAGACGAAGGAATTTGAACCACCACCTCCGGGCCCCACCTGCATTCTGCTTTCATTGCATCGAGATGGCCCTTGGAAATTGAACACATGTACACCAACATGTGCTTGCATCGGCCCGTCACCGTCGATGGATTATCGACCTTAAAATCGGTTATGTGGATACAGGAACCAGGTACGTATTCATGAATAGCCGGTTTTACCGGCGTTTTATCACCGACCGATTGAGATGAGGAAGATGGAGCTTTCTCCTTTTGCGGTACAGTTTTGGAGGTCTTTTCCATTAGTATATGCGTTGAGAGCAAACGGGAGGGTATAGGGCCGGTGGTTCCGATAGGAGCAACGGTGGCTGATGAACGGCGGTGAGAAGGAAGAAAAAAAGGGTTCGTGTACTCAATAGTTTGTGATCAAAAGTAAAATTTTGAATCTATTATAGAGATGGTATTTATAGGTTCAAAACGGCGGTTCAGTACCGCTAGTGGCCGACCAACGGCTGACATGCACTTATGGTTCTTGGGGACCGAACCGACAGGACGTTTCTGTCACATCTGTCGCTTACGTCATAAGAATGACATCATGGTCGAGGTATAAAGCAAATCGAGGCTCAAATCATTTCTTATCTTTTCATTCTAAGAAACGTGAGGACTATCTGTGTACGGTAAAAATTGAAGATGTCCGAGCCCGAGGGCTCGAGGAGTGTGTCTCGATTTTAAACTGGGATCGAAGTAAGTTCGAGCCCAGCGAGTATGGAGGCTGAGATGATGTTGTGTTGCAAAATGATGATGATCCAATAGTTGATGAGCAAGTGAATGATGAAAATTTGAATGATGAAGTGAGGATCGATATACATGAAAATGAGGAGGAGACTCAAAATGATGTTAAACTGTCTAGGGAACACGTGATAGACATACCGGAAACGGTAGTGCCTAAAGCCAAGGCCTCCTCCACCTTATCCTCAAAGACGTGCGAAGCCAAATAATGAAAACCAATTCAAGAAGTTTATTGAGATGATGAAAAGCTTGTTAATCAATGTGCCCTTGGTGGAAGCTCTCGAGCAAATGCCGGGATATTCCAAGTTCATGAAGGACTTGGTAACTAAAAAGAGATTTATGAATTGTGAGACCATCAAAATGACTCATCAAGTGAGTGCCATTGTGCACTCAATGGCTCCAAAGCTTGAAGATCCCGGTGCCTTTACAATTCCATGCACCATAGGTAGTGCCGAATTTGCACAAGCGTTTTGTGATTTGGGAGCACGTATTAATTTGATGCCATAATCCGTATTCAAGACATTGGGTATTGGACAACCGAGAGTGAATTCAATGAGATTGCAAATGGCGGATAGAACAATGAAGAGGCCGCTTGGTATTATTGATGATGTTCTTGTCTGGGTCGGCAAGTTTATTTTTCCCGCTAATTTTGTGATTCTCGATTGCGAAGTCGACTATGAGATGCCTATAATATTGGGGAGGCCTTTCCTAGCAATAGGGAAGGCATTGGTGGATGTGGAGTAGGAGAGCTCACCTTCCGGGTGGGCGATGAAAAAGTTGTATTCCACGTGTGAAAATCAACGAGGCAACCAAATAGTAATGAAGTTTACTCTTTTGTGGAGCTTGTGACAGAGGTAATAGTTGATGGCACGAGTGCCATGATCAATGTGGAAGACCCTATGGAAGTGGTATTGCTAAACCATGAGGATGATGAAAGGGAAGGCTTGGTTGAATGTGCAAATTCCTTGCACGGGATGGGATCCTGCTCATATGGGCCCCGTAAACTTTTCTTGGACTTGGAGAACCGGAAGACTCCACCAACAAAGCCCTCAATCGAGGAGCCACCAACATTGGAGTTGAAGCCTCTACCTTCGCACCTCAAGTATGAATTCTTAGGCCCTTCTTCTACATTACTTGTTATTCTTTCTACTTGCTTAACCAAAGTGTAGGTAAATTCCACCCTTGCGGTGCTTCAAAGAAGAAAAAATGCAATTGGATGGACTTTGGCTGACATTCCGGGCATAAGCCCCGCCTTTTGCATGCACAAAATTATACTAGAGGATTATGCCAAACCCTTCATGGAACATCAAAGGAGGTTGAACGAGGCTATGCAAGAGGTCGTCAAGAAGGAAATTATCAAATGTCTTGATGCAGGGGTTGTGTATCATATTTCAGATAGTGCATGGACTTCACCGGTGCAATGTGTGCCAAAAAAAGGGGGTATGACCGTGGTGACAAATGAGAAAAATGAGTTGATCCCTACTAGGATTGTCATCGGATGGAGGGTATGCATGGATTACCAAAATCTGAACAAAGTGACTTGCAAAGATCATTTCCCATTGCTCTTTCTTGTTCAAATATTGGATAGACTTGCCGAGCGTGACTACTATTGCTTTTTAGATGGGTACTCAGCATATAACCAGATTCTCATTGCACCGGAAGACAAAGACAAAACTACCTTCACATGTCTGTATGGAACATTTGCATTCTCACGGATGTCGTTTGGGTTGTGTAATGCATCGTCTACATTTCAGCGATGTATGATGGCAATATTTACGGACATGGTGGAGGACTTCCTCGAAGTGTTCATGGATGATTTTAGTGTTGTGGGGGACTCATTTGAAGAATGCTTGGACAATCTTGACAAAGTGTTGGCCCGATGTGAAGAGACAAATCTAGTGCTTAATTGGGAAAAATGCCACTTTATGGTCGAGGAGGGCATTGTCCTCGCCCATAAGATCTCAAAGAACGGTATTGAAGTGGAAAAGGCAAAGATTGAAGTGATTTCAAAGCTATCTCCTCCTACTTCCGTCAAGGGAATTAGGATCTTTCTTGGGCTCGCGGGGTTCTACCGAAGGTTCATCAAAGATTTCTCAAAAGTGGTGAACCCCTTGTACAAGCTGCTAGAAAAGGATGCAAAGTTTGTGTTCAATGAAGAGTGCATGAAAGCTTTTGAGCTTCTCAAGTATAAATTGACAACCACTCCCATCATTACCACATCCAATTGGATCTTACCATTTGTGCTCATGTGCGTTGCTAGTGACGTTGCGGTAGGAGCGATTTTAGGGCAAAGGATAAAAAAGATATTTCATCCGGTTTATTATGCAAGCAAAACGATGAATGATGACCAAGTCAATTATACGGTGACGGAGAAAGAGTTGTTAGCCATTGTGTTCGCCATGGAAAAGTTCAGGCCATATCTCATGGGTGCCAAAGTGATTGTGCACACTGATCACGCGGCACTCCGTTACTTGATGACCAAAAAGGACTCGAAGACTAGGTTGATGAGATGGGTTCTTTTGCTTCAAGAATTTGACCTCGAGATCATTGATAGAAAAGGAAGTGAGAATCAGGTAGCGGACCATTTGTCTCGATTAGAAGAGGAAGGGAGGCCCCAAGATGGTCTCGAAATTAATGATGCATTCCCGTATGAGAAAATCCTCTCCGTTTATTTGAATGGTATGCCTTTGTTCGCGGATGTTGCTAATATTCTTTTGACCGGCATTATCCCAAGCGAGCTCTCTTCTAACCAAAGGAAGAAACTCAAACGGGACATCATGGATTAGTGTTGGGACGAGCCCTATTTGTTCAAGATTTACAATGACGATGTGATCCGTAGATGTGTCCCGGAAGAGGAGCAAATGAGAATTCTTGATGCTTGTCACTCCTCGCCCTACGATGGTGATCATGGTGGGGCGAGAACTGCTTCAAAAGTTCTTAGTTGTGGATTATATTGGCCGACCCTATATAAAGATGCAAGTGAGGTTGTTAAGAGGTGTGATAAATGCCACAGAGCTGGGGGGGGGGGATTTCCAAGAAGGATGAAATGCCTCTCACCACTATTCTTGAGATCGACATTTTTGACGTGTGGGGAATTGACTTCATGGGGCCTTTTGTGAGTTCGTGTGGTAACACTTACATTCTGGTTGTTGTTGATTATGTTTCCAAGTGGGTTGAATTCGTGGCTTTTCCCAACAGCGAGGCACTGAGTGTGGTGGAGTTTTTAAAGAAAAATATCTTCACAAGGTTTGGCACTCTTCGGGCAATCATCAATGATGGGGATTTCTCATTTCTGCAACAAGGCCTTCGACACTTTACTTCCCAAGTCTGGTGTCAATCATAAGGTGTCAACCCCTTATCATCCCCAAGCTAGTGGACAAGTTGAGGTCTCCGATAGGGAGACAAAGAGCATATTATCAAAAATAGTCAATGCAAATCGGACAGATTGGTCAAGGAAACTTGATGATGCTTTCTAGGCTTATAGGACTGCGTACAAGACTCCAACCAGTATGTCTCCGTACCGGTTGGTATTTGGGAAAGCATGCCATTTGTGGATGAATTAGAGAATAAAGCCCTGTGGGCGCTGAAGAGGTTAAATCTTGAATGGGATGCAGCAGCCAATCTCCGGGTGGAGAAACTCAATGAACTAGATGAGTTCCGGTTTCATGCCTATTCTAGCTCGTTCTTGTATAAGGACAAGATGAAGTACTTACATGACAAATATGCCCAGAACAAAGAGTTCCAAGAGGGTGACTTCGCTCTTCTCTTCAACTCCCGGTTACGACTGTTTCTGGGAAAGCTCAAGTCATGTAACTCCCTTTTGGTGCTCTTGATTTGATAAACAAAAATGGTAAAATCTTCAGAGTTAATGGGCACTGGGTGAAGCACTACCTTCGCAAGTTTGATGATATCCATGTGGTGGCCTTGATAAATTTCCAATGATGATAGTAACATGGGTCGTACCACGATGTTAAATCAGGTGCTTCTTGGTAGGAAACCCATGTGTTCTTCTTTATTTTTGATTTTCTTCTTAGATTAGGCTTTGTTTTGAACTAACTGGTTGTGAAGTTTTCATAGGAAGCGTTTGTGCAATGTAGGACTTTGGCTGGAAAAATTTGCCTAAGAGTGGGGAATTACGCGGACCGCGCTCAAAATTTCGCGGTCCGGGATAGCTTTTTGCGGGGTCACAAATTGTCGGCGAATGCAGACTTGAAACGCCCAGAATATCAACTCTCTGACGTTGTATTCGCATCTTTGTTTGTAATTTCGCCGGTGTGCGTTGGTCTTACGTGTTCGCGCCTATTTTTCCGCTCTCAGCGGTCAATTTTAAGCAAAGGCTCTTCGAAAGGTAAAAAGCGTGGACCGCAGTGGAATTTCGCGGACCGCGCTCAAGTAAGTCGGTGGGACCCCATTGGTTTGTTATAAATAGAATGTCCTTGGGACTTTTACACTTTTTTAACCCTACACACTCACTGAAATAGAACATTGTTCATCTTCCTATTCTTACACTTTCAATCTCATCTCCCATTAATCAAGAGCCAATTTTCTACTACAAATCCACATCTGATACGCTCAAATCTTTGCATTAATTTAATCTTTTGATTTTCTTTTCTTTTAGTTTTACTTTTTCTTTTTAGGGTTTAATACATGCCATGATTTCAAAATGATGCTAAAATTTCATGTGGGTAATGTTTAGTGCCTAATGGGGGATAGGGTTATTAATTATGCATGTTAATTGAACTAATGTTTTAACTTAGTAAAAACCAAGGTTTAAATTGCTCATCAATGCCCGTTGTGGTTGAACTCCGCGGTCCGTGGTCCTTTTTACGCGGTCCGCATTCATGCTTTTGTAAGAGATGAGTTTGGTTATAAGTTCGCGACTGCGGTGATTTTTTTGCGGTCCGCATTTGAACTTCCGTGGCCGCATCCAAAAATTCGCGGTCCGCGCTCATAAGTTTCAGAGAGTTTAGCAATTGGTTCCGCAGCCGCGTTCATTTTTACGCGGTCCGCATTTATTCTTTCGAGGTCGCGCCCATTATTTTACGGTCAGCAAAAGCCAATGTTCAGAGAGTTGGTAGTCTCATCCCAATCTCTTCGCGACCGCATTCATTTTTACGCGGTCCGCGATGGATCTTCTAGTGGTCTCGCCCAATTTTTCTCTATTAGCGGACCCCTTTGTGGGAAGCACTGTTGCATTTCAACTACATTTCTTTAATGATACATTGAACCACAATATTAATGATCTTTCACTAATTGTGTGTGAAGACTGTCACGCCCTAAAACCGAGGGACACGACCGGCACTCAACCGGAGGACCCCGGCCAAGCGGACCTAGAATTGCCTTTCCTATCCCACGCGTTACCCCGTGATTTCAATATATATTATTCGTGTGAAATAGCCATTTAGAATTAAGCATAAACTTACAACTTGGATCCATTTCTACTTCTTATCATTACCAACATATGATACCAAATACTTACAAAATACATACCACATTTACCAACGTGGATTCACGATTCTGAATCGTACCATTACTTGCCCAAAATACATATGTACACTACCCACGTTGTGTCTACTAAGCCTCTAAGAGTACAATGGAGTTATACAATACTTGCCAGTAACAAGGCTCCGGCTATACCTTACACAGTACCAAAGTAAGAATCCGGGAGGAAAGATGGCATGAACCACACTGGGCCCCGAGAGGAGAGGGGCTCACCAAGACCGCTGATAGGACGAGGGGGAGGCACTATTGTCGGTGTGGTGAAGTACCTGCTATAGAACCACCTACAATCATCACAAGAATGTAGAGCCCCCAGCAAAAGGGACGTCAGTACATTTGAATTGTGCTGGTATGCATGAACAAACTTTACTCTAGTAAACTCAATAATGCACAGGCAAGAGACAGACAGAGAGTTACATAATTATTGCACAAGACATAAAAAGCTATACAATGGAAGTTCCACAATTTTCACTTTATCAAAAATCACAATTTCAATTCCACCCTTGTCCCTCCTCATATCTCACCCTTATTTCTCCTGTTGCGGCGTGCAACCCGATCCCACCTGACAATTGTTGCGGCGCACAACCCGATCCCACCTGACAATTTCAATCACACCCTTATCACTTCTCACATATCACCCTTATCTCCCCTGTTGCGGCGCGCAACCCGATCCCACCTGACAATTACAATCACACCCTTATCACTTCTCACATATCACCCTTATCTCCCCTGTTGCGGAGCGCAACCCGATCCCACCTGATAATTTCAATCACACCAACGATGACAAATCACAGTTCAATCACAGAAAATTTCAGCAATAAGAATACAGCTTCTTTACACAGCCTTTAGCATATACATTCATACTCTTGGATTCATTATCCTTTTAGCACCGTTTTTCATAACGTGGTAGTGTGGTGGTCAACTAAAGATAGACAAGTGTTACACTTCACACATCAACATAATTCGGACAACCAGTTGCACATATTTATAACAATACACGTACAGTATGCTCGGACACCACAAGTGATTTTACAAAGATTAAAGTCAGCCATACATACCTGGAGTCGAGTATTCCCTTTTCAACTTTAACCCACAACCACCGAACCGACTAGTACCGTCAATCTAGTTCACAATTAGACATATTCAACTCAGAATTTGAAGTCATGCATGCAATTCGGACTCTCTCAAGCATTTTGTCAAGCACTATGTGAACCCATTAGATTACCAACCCTATCTTTGTGAAGTTTTCCCCAACCCACTCCCTCTTACTAGATTAGCACCATTATTAAACATGCATGCAAGGTCTTAGCTAATATTTCTAAGAATCAATCCAGGCCAATCCTCCCTTTGTTTAAAAATCAGAAAACTAATGAAAAGAAAGAAAAAGGGTTGGGAATCCTTACCTTCTAGAATGGGGAAGAAAGGGATTACTTGAATTGCCAGGACTGAGAGACCTTGAAATTCACTTTGATGGAAGGATCACTTACTTTTTCAAGAACTCTCCTTTCCTTCTCTCTATTTGTTCAAAAATCTATTTAAAATGAAAGGGGGCAGGGGTTAAATGAGACTGGGGTCGGGTATAAAAATTTAGAAAATTAAAAGACCGTGTCGAATATGCGGTCAGGAATGCGATCGCATTCCTGACATGCAGTCCGCATATTGGACCGCAGAATGGCCCCCAGGTGGGCCAAATTTTGAAAACATTCTGCCCAGGTATGCGACCACTATGCGGTCCGTATACACATTATGCGATCGCATTATGCGTTGCATACACGTTATGCGATCGCATTATGCGTCGCATACACGTTATGCGACCGCATTATGCGTCGCATAACACCCCTTCAATTGGGCAGCGATCTTCCCGTGTATGCGACCATTATGCGGTCCGCATACACGTTATGCGATCGCATAGTGCGTCGCATAACCCCCAATTTCTGGAAAAATCAAGTCCTTTCAAATCTGGGGTATTTTTACAAAAATTAAGGTCCGTTTTAAGAATTTCCACAGAGTTAACCACTCGGGGACTTATTCAGGCATTATTTTAAGCAAGAAATTTTTACGGGTCTTTACATTCTCCCCCCGCTTAAAACTCATTCGTCCTCGAATGATGATTTTGGAAAAATCATTTTATGCAACTTCCCAATTTACACTAGCCCCAATATTTTCAAAAAATTTCGCCAGAGGTTCCCTTGTATATAGGCCTATCTACCTGTCAGAGAACCCCCGAAAAACATTTCCAAGCATCATTACACCAATTTAGTTATCCCTACAACAGGTATACCATTCCTCACCTCAATACTTGCACATATTCAATTAGCTTGACCAATGCATACGGCTCACCATTTAACATAAGACTCTATTAGTGGCATACAATTTGCACATAGTTTTGGGCCACTTTAGTGTACCCCATACAGTTCAATCACCTCAATTGATCATAGGCAATTTTACTTACTTACCATTTACCAATCTACACTACTATTAATTACTTACTTAGCACATTTGTTTCACAAACTTTTTATTTGCTCTAAAGGTGGCACGCCAACTAGTAAGCAACTTCGTGTACAGTTTTAGCACGCGTTGGAAAATTACAACAATAAGGCAATTAGGAGAGGAAGGAAAAAAAACAGGGTGCCTTGGAACGAGTCCGAATACAACATCAAATTGCCTTGGAACCATGATTCGCACGATCACTACTACACTTGCTCAAACAGATGGGGGTATTTTTCTTTCATTTCTTTCTCTGCTTCCCACGTGGCCTCCTCGACTCGTTGACTCCGCCATAGCACTTTAACGGAAGCAATCTCTTTGTTCCTCAATCTACGGACCTGCCTATCGAGAATGGCAACCGGAACTTCTTCGTACGACAATTCTTCACTAACCTCAATGGTCTCAACTGGCACGATGGCGGAAGGATCTCCAATTACCTTCTTCAACATAGACACGTGGAATACCGGGTGCACTAATGATAGCTCAGGGGGCAATTCCAACCTATACGCGACTTGTCCTATCCGTTGAGCGACCTGATACGGCCCGACATACCTTGGGCTCAATTTACCCTTCTTTCCGAACCGCATGACTCCCTTCATGGGAGATACCTTCAAGAACACCCAATCATCTACCTGAAACTCTAAGTCTCTACGACGAACATCCGCATAGGATTTCTGACGACTCTGAGCAGTTTTCATCCTTTCCTGAATGACTCTAACTTTTTCCATAGCTTGGTGCACAAGATCTGGCCCTATCAATTCTGCCTCACCAACCTCAAACCATCCGATCGGAGATCTACATCTCGTCCCGTACAATGCCTCAAATGGGGCCATCTGAATACTAGCATGAAAGCTGTTATTGTAAGAAAACTCTATAAGCGGCAAGTAATCATCCCAGCTACCCTTGAAATCCAAAACACAAGACCGCAACATATCCTCATGCGTCTGAATAGTCTGCTCCGCTTGCCCATCCGTCTGTGGGTGGAAAGCTGTGCTGATATTTACCTGAGTACCCAGACCTTGCTGAAATTTCCTCCAAAAGTTATCTGTGAACTGATCCCCTCGATCCGAAATAATAGAAACTGGAGTGCCATGAATCTTGACTATTTCCTTGATATACAACTGAGAGTACTATTTTGCAGTATCGGTGGACTTGACTGGCAAGAAGTGAGCTGATTTCATGAGTCGGTCCACTATTACCCAAATCGAGTCGAACTTGCGCTGAGTGCGAGGTAACCCTACCACGAAATCCATGTTGATCATTTCCCATTTCCACATCGGTATTTCCATAAGTTGAGTTAACCCGCCGAGCCTCTGATGCTCGGCCCTCACCTGTTGACAAATCGGACATTTGGATACATGGCCTGCCACGTCCCCCTTCATATCGCCCCACCAATAAACTTCCCGGAGATCATGATACATTTTTGTAGAACCTGGGTGCACCGAATACCGGGAGCTATGAGCCTCCGCCATTACCCTTCCCCGAAGATTATCTACATCGGGAACAGATAGCCTACCCTGACATCGCAACACTCCGTCATTGCTGCCGAGCGAAAATGTCGAAATCTTGCCATTCAGAACTGCCTCCTTCAACTGTGCCAATGCTGGGTCATCAAACTGCTTATCCTTAACTTCCGCTACAAGTGACGATTCTGCCCCATTATGCACCATAACTTCCCCCTCGCTTGAGGTC
>ML255137.1:0-14921 GCA_005239495.1 Nicotiana undulata
TGCAAAGCCCTAGCTTCAAAACTTGTTCTTCTCTCTCAAAATTATATTTACAAAGCTCAAGATCTCCCAAAGATATGCCAAGATCAATCCTTTTATAGTAGGCCAAAATTCGGGTGAAAGACAGACAAAAACACCCATGTCGGGCTGATATGCGATCGCATTCCTGTCGCATAACAGAGATGCGATTCGCATCTTCACTTTCTTCATCGCATATCAAAACCCTAGGTCCCAGAGTTTCATCTCATTTGAGAGATGCGGTCCGCATTGGTGATATGCGATCGCATTCATGCGTCGCATTTGCAGTGTGGCTTAAGGCATCAGATGGAGATGCGATTGAAATGCGGTTCGCATTTGGGATATGCGGTCGCATATTTGACCGCATTTCACTCCTTAAATTTGACTCAACTTTCTGTTGCGGTATGCGATCCCTATGCTTGAAATGCGATTCGCATGTTGCATATGCGATCGTATTTGACCATTTTCCTCCTCTTTCCTCTTCTTTAACTCTCTTTTGCATGGTCTTGAGTGTTTACACCTTGTGTACTGCAAAATACCAAAATTCTATAATTAAAAAGAGTAAATGCTCTTGAAACGAGCCATAATTTAAGCACTATGGTATTAAATGTGCCGAAATTCTCCGGCACGTCAGTATGTTGGTGAATCAGTTATGACCTGCAGAGGTGGAGTCTGGGAATGACTCAAGTAATGGAATTTCTTCGATACAAGTTGTAATGTACCTTGCGGATAGTGGAATTTATGGAATGATTGAGTGGTACTTGAAAGTGTAGTGGGTGCAATGTGTGAGTCTTCTTGTTACTTCAAAAGTGTGGATGACTTTCTTAGTATGTGGTTTGCAAGCGGGGTCAGGTCGTTCTGGTTACTTGGTCAATGAAATTGAGAAATTGCGTAGAGTGACCGACGTTCGAGAATGGTTCAGACGGATTCAAGGTTATATGTAGCGATTGAGGGTCTTCAAGGTGTGAAAGGGGCTAGAACTGAGATTTTCGGGGAAGGTGTCATGGCATGTGGTGTACTTACCTTATCATGGATTCTAACCATCGGTATCAGGAAAGGGAAGGTAATGACTTTAAATTCGCAGGAAGTCTCTTCAGGGTAGGTATTTCTAATGTAGTGCTTTTGGGAATATCTGAGAGAGTATTCAGAGGCTTATAAGCCTTAGATAGTATATTTTATGCTCAGGTTTCGTGTGGTGAGTCTGGATTGAGAGTTGTGGTATTATGACAAGAAGAAGTATCAGTTAGAAGGAACTTGAATAAATAGGACATATGGTAGTAGGTCGGATCAGCATGATAAACGATAAGGGATATGATTAGTTCTGTGGGTGTGTTGAAGTAATGAGTTGTTACAGGTGTTTCTTAGCAATTCTTTTGGGATTTGATGGCATGCGTAACTTGGTTGAGTTAGAAGAACTCAGTCCTGACGGTTGGTGTTGTACAAATGTGATTCGGAGGGTTTTTGATGATTTCTACCACGGTTAGAGATGTATATTTTCTACTGGTATGAAGGCCATGTGATGTATAGTGATTTTGCTTCTAAATGGGATAAATGGAAAGTTCTTGTCTAGTTGGGTACGTAGTTGTTTGTTGCTAGGAAAGGAGCATGAAGTTCTCATATTTATGATATGATTTCATGGCATATGTGATATTTTGTGTATGGTGGAGAGTGGCATATGTGAGGTCACGGTTCAGTTCTGGAAGGAAGGTCAGCACTAGAAGTTTCAGATGACTAGGTAAAGGATACCACTATTGGGTGCATAAAGGACAATGTGTTTAAGTCAATGTGTTTGAATAAGGGTGCTTCATTGGTGTTATGGCGCTCTCTTGTTGGATCGACTGCTGGTATTCAAGGTTTCTTGGTGACACAGAGGAATTATGATATCCCTCGTGGAAGGATTGAGTATCAGGGATGTGTTATGTATTCGAGAAGTAGAGTGGAGATCAGATATGGTAATTGGTGCGCCTTATGGATTTTGAGACTGGTAGTTTTCATGAACAGGTTAGTTGTGAACTACGAAGATGCAAGCAAAGCTAGTCAGGTGTTAGTATATGCCATGATTCAGTCATTATGAATCTTTGGAGAATTATCTACCTGTTGTGGATGACCAGAGTTGATTTAGAATATAATTATTGGTAGGCCGGGATGGGTGTGTGTTCTACACCGAGTCGGAATTGTTGACTCTGAATTGCTATTGTTGAGGGATGTGACATTCGATTATCATTCAGCTTATTCATGTTTTGGAGTGATCTATGAGTTACCTTTCGGTGTTTCGAGGAGATGTGATTGTTGGTTATATGTGCATAGGGTGCGGTTCTATCTAGGCTTGATAGCGATATTTGAGTAAGGTAAGTAATTGGGTGTTGCAGGATTGAGACGTATTGGTTATTTTTTTCTGGTTCGGGTGGCATGGTATCGTCCGATTTCCCCTGTGGTTATGGCAATGCACTTTGAGTAATTGATGTCGAATTTCGCATGGTTATTAATTCTGAGCAAGGTGGCTTGAAGTAGTTCATATGAACCAGCATTTGGATGGGATCGGGCATTGTAGGGGAGTTATGTAGAGGTATGCTCCTCGGTGTCAGATTCGTGTGTTCTGATTTCACGGTATGTGCCATGCTTTTAGCATGATGCTGTGATGGTAATTGTTAATGACAGGATAGTCCTCTCGTGTGAGCCTTCTTTATTTTATAAATTTAGCTCTTGGGATGTTGTTATTGAGTGCACGAGTTGCACAAGTTATGGCTCTGGATGGTGTTGACGCTGATCGGACGAATGGTTGTTAGATTCTACGTGTTTCTTTCATCATCGGTAGTATATGGAAGTGTTAGAGATAGGAATTTCTTGATAAGAGGGTATGTACCGGTATTGGGTGGTTTTGAGCAACTATGGTGATTAGGAATTATCGCTATGGGTGGTTGAGTCATGCGGTATATTAGGTGTTTTTATCTTGGGTTACGGATATGGCTTGATACAGCGTGTGTAGACAATTTCAGCTTATAGTTGTGGGATTTTATCTTGTAAATTATTTCGGGAGTGGAAACTTGGTTCTAAGGTTATGGGTTAGGATTGGATTTCGAAACTTCAAAATTGTTGTGCTATTAGACCTATATGGGGTAGAGTGACGTGGGATCACCTCTGAATATGTGCATGGTAGGTTGCACAGCAATTTTGGTGATGTGTGGAACAACTCTAGAAATGTTCGAGGACAAATGTGTGTTTAAGTGGGGGAGAATGTAACGACCCGGCCAGTCGTTCCGTAGAAATTTCATTATTATTCCTGTTTTTTCCTTGTCATAGGTTGGTTATACTGTTTATGATGTGTTAGAGTCGGTTGGCTCGGAATCGGAATGGTTGTAGTGAGAATTGAGACACTTAGTTTCTAAAAATAGACTTATAGTTGGAAAAGTCAACTGAGAGTTGACTTATTGGTAAACGACCTCGGAATACGGATTTTATGGTTCGGATAACTTCGTTAGGTGATTTGGGACTTAGGAGTGTGTTTAGAATATTTTTGTGATGTCCGGTGTAGATTTAGGCTTGAATTGGCGAAAGTTAGTTTTTAGTGATTTCCGGTCGGCAGTGGAAAATAGGCTATCGAGGTCGGAATGGAATTTCGAAAGTTGGAACAGGTTCGTAATATCATTTTGGATAAGTCTGCAAAATTTCAGGTCAATCGGAGGTGTTTTGGATGGCTTCGGCATCGTTAGTGGAATTTAGGAATTTCAAAGTTCTTAGGCTTGAATTTGATGTGATCTTGGTGTTTTGATGTTATTTTGGGTGTTCCGAGGGTGAAACTAAGTTTGAATGATCATATCTGAAGTGTTGGTATGTTTGGTTAGGGTCCCGAGGGGATCGGGATTGATTTCGGATGGTTAACGGTAATTTTGGAGTTGGAAATTTGCAGCAAACAGCTGCTGGTGTATTTATACTGTGATTTCCACACCTGCGGATGTTCGATCGCAGGTGCGTAGCCGCAAGAGCGGGAAAATCTCCGCCGATGAGGAATTGAGCCAGCCCAGGAGAAGGTCGCAGATGCGGACACTTGACCGCACCTGCGAGGTCGCAGGTGCAGAAGTGGAGCCGCAGGTTCAAAATTTGCTCGGTTTAATGAAAAACCGCAGGTGCGGACCGCAGGTAGCGAGATGTTGGCCGCAGGTGCAAAAAGCAAGGGCAGAAAAGTATAAAAAGAGGACTTCACGATTTTTAACCCTCTTTTCACCATTGTTGTGCGGGTTCCGAGCTTTTTGAGGGTTTTTGAAGAGGGAAACGTTTGTGCATCATTAAGGTAAGCTTTTTGGACTCATTAACTCGATTATATGTGTTTAAAGGCCTCATTATCATTGTTTAATTGGAGAAAATCAGTAGAAAAAGATGGAATTAGGGCTTGAGTTTAAGAGGCCTTTTAGGGGTGATTTGAGGGGTCATATGCACTCTGATTTCGACGTTCTTTATATGTACACACTCGTGAGATGATGAAGAACATTTTGGTATAAGAATTGTCGGGTTTCAATACGCGGGTCCCGGGGTCGGGTTTGGCTAATTTCGGGTTTTGTGCTAAAATTGATACTTTTCAATTGAAATTCATTCCTTTAGCATAATTTGATGATAAAAATCTGATCTTGGTAGATTTGGAGCACTCTGAAGTTGATACGAGAGGCAAGCGGGTTACAGAGTAGCTTTTCGGGATAGTTTGAGGTAATTAATGTCTTTAAATTCTGTCCTGAGGGTATGAAACCCCGGACTTTACATCCTTTCACGGATTTGGAGTGACGCACACACTGGATGACGAGTGTGGGGCGTGCACGAATTAGAAAATTGAAAAAATGTACCTTTTTAGGCAACTATTGAGTTGCGAAATTGCTTTTAAAGCTTATTCTCTATAGTACTACTATGATTTGATATAATTGGGTTGTAAGACATGTTTGGGGCCTAGTGTCGATCTGTTTTAACCCCTTGGGGGCTGTTTTACTGATATTCTCACTATTTGAAACTATGATTTTTCACTCAGTCTTTCTTGTGAAATTGTTGACACTCTTATTTGATGATATTACTATTTCTTGAAATGAAATACTATTTTGGGTCGAGAATCCCGTTTTATTCATGGACCGAGTGGCATGCTGAGAGTGTTCGACTGAGTGAGGACGAGGGCCATGTTGTGAGGATGTTATGATATGAGTGAGGCCGAGGGCCAACGTTGTGAGGATGTTATGATTTGAGAGAGGCCGAGTGCCTGAGAGTGATGTATGCCATGATGTGCCTTGTTTATAGCGCTTGGGCTGTAGGAGCCCCTCCGGAGTCTGTACACACCACCAGTGAGCGTAGGTACCTACTGAGTGTGAGTTCCGAGTGATAAGTGATTGGGAGGCATGAGTGACAGTGAGGTTGCCCACGGGGCTGATACTGAGTGGTGGTGAGGTGCTGAGGAAAATTGTTACGAGTGATCATTATGGCCCGAGGGGCAATTTTATGATGATATTTTACTGAGTATCGACTATTATTCACTTCATTTTTCAAACTGATTTTACTGAGAGTTTTACTGAGAAATATTGGAAAATATACTTGTTTCAAAGGATTTCATGGAAACTGGTTTTAGAACTTATGTATACTGTATTGAGACTTGATGTTTTACTGTTTTGTGAAATGGTGTTTTGTGTTGTGTGTTTCATATACTTCAGAATGTGATTTATTTTCATTACTACTGAGTTGGCATACTCATCATTACTCCTTGCACCCCTGTGTGCAGATCCAGGTACTGGTTCAGAGCAGTAGTCGTCCCAGTTCGTGGTCATCAGTTTCGGGATTTCGAGGTAGCTGTCCAGCGTCCGCAACTTCCCCATTTTCCTTCCTTATTTAGTTTTAGTAATTCATTCCTAGACATTGGTTATGACATTAGGAGAGTTATATTTTATTCTTAGATGCTCGTGATCGGTTGACTCTAATCTTGGGGGATTAGTTTAGACTTTTGAATTATATTATCGATGCTTAAAGACTTAAAGAAATTGTTTTTATGCTTATTTTGCTGATTATTAATGATTTTGAGAAATTATAATATAACAAATGTGTAGTTATGTGATGGTCGGCTAGCCTAGTTCCACGATATGAGCCATCACGACCTGTTAGGATTTGGGGTCGTGACAAGTACACATCGAATCAAGCGCGATTTTGACTCCTTCTCAATTAGGTACCTGAGAGTAGCATGGTCAGTATAAACAATTAACTTTGAGCCTATCAGATATGACCTGAATTTGTCAAATGCGAACACCACTACTAGCATCTCTTTCTCTGTCGCTATATAATCCAGTTGGGCACCACTCAAGGTTCTACTTGCATAGTAGATTGGGTGCATGACTTTATATTGTTTCTGCCCAAGAACTGCTCCCACAACATAGTCGCTTGCATCACACATCAACTCAAAAAGTTGTCCCCAATCGGGTTCCACTATGATTGGTGCAGTCTTCTCTTCTTCAACTCCTCAAACACTACCATGCAGTCATCAGAAAACACAAAGGGGTGATGTTTTTCAAGCAATTTACACATAGGGTTAGCAATTTTGGAATTTTTTTTTATGAACCGCCTATAGAAACCGACGTGACCAAGGAAACTTCATATGGACTTGATAGAAGTGGGTGGAGGTAAATTCTCAATTACATCAACCTTAGCACGGTCCACTCAATGCCCTTACTCGACACTAGGTGTCCCAAGACTATACCTTCCTGTACCATGAAATGGCACTTCTCCCAGACTAGTCTCCATACACCTCTTCAATACTCTTTTCAAGTTCATAAGGCACTCATCGAATGAGTTGCCCACCACTGAGAAATCATCCATGAAAACCTCTAGTATTTCCTCTACCGTATCTATGAATATGGCCATCATGCACCTTTGGAATGTGGCGGGTGTATTGCATAAGCCAAACGACATTCTCCGAAAGGCATAGATTCCATACGGACATGTCAACGACAATTTTTCTCTATCCTCTGAGGCAATAAAAATCTGGTTATACCTCGAGTATCCATCCAGGAAGCAAAAGTGGGACCTCCCTACCAATCTATCTAGCATCTGATCATTGAATGACAGCAGGTCTTTTCGGGTGGCCTTGTTCAATCTCCTGTAATCCATACAGATTCGCCATCTTGTGGCTATTCTTGTTGGGATCAACTCGTTTTTCTCATTTTGCATTACGGTCATTCCACTCTTCTTTGGCACACACTGAACTGGGTTGACCTAGTTGCTATCAGAGATGGGGGAAAATGATTCCCGCATCTAACCACTTGATCACTTCTTTCTTCACCACTTCTTTCATGTTGGGATTCAGCCTTCTTTGATGTTGTCTGAAAGGTTTGTGCCCATCTTCCAGTAGAATCTTATGCATATAAAACGTTGGGTTAATAACCTTTATGTCTGCAATGGTCCACCCAATTGCAGTCTTACACTCCTTTAGAACCTGCAAAAGTTGTTCAACCTGCACATCTAACAAAACATATGAGATAATAACATGCAATGTCGAACTAGGTCCCAATAAAGCATAACTGAGGTGGACGGCCGGGGATTCAGCTCCAACTATGGAGGCTCTTCGATTGACAGCTTAGCTGGAGGGGTCTTTCTTTCTTCTAAGTGTAGAGGATTGAATCCGAGCTCTCTTCTACAGTACCCTTACCCTTCAAAGGCCAACACCTACTCCGCCAAGTTCTCACCATCTACCTCTTCTAGGTTCATCATGCAGGCTACTAGGGGGTCTTTTCATTCAGTGCCTCATCTTCCTCCTCCAAAACACATCCACCGCTTCTATTAGAGAGCAGTTAGCAAACTCACTGGGTCGTCGTATAGACTTCTGCACATTGAACATTATCTCTTCATCGTTCAGTCTCATCTTTAGCTCCCCAGTTTCACAATCAATCAGAGCTCTCCCAGTGGCAGAGAATGGCCTTCCCAAAATTATGGGAATCTCCTCATCAACCTAGAAGTCTAGAATGTCAAAATCTGTTAGAAACACAAACTTTCCAACATGCACAAGTACATCATCAAATATACCTAATGGCCTCTTCACTGTTCGGTCGGCTAGCTGTGGTAACATAGATATGGATCTTGCTCTTCTAATGCCTAACCTCTTATAGATAGACAAGGGCATCATGTTTATGCTTACCCTTAAATTACACAATGCTTTCGCAAAAGCATAGCTGCCTATTGTGCATGGGATTGTGAAACTTCCTGGGTTGGATAGCTTCTCAGTTATGGGTCTCGTTATGATAGCGCTACATGTCTGAGTTAGCGTAACAGTTGCCAAGTCTTGATAGTCGAACTTGCGAGACATCAAGTCCTTCATCATTTATGCATAACCAGGCATCTCTCTCAAGGCATCAATCAGTGTAGTGTTCACCTGGATCTACTTTAACATCTCCATGAATTTCTTATACTGCTCATCCTTTTGATATTTGGCCAACCTCTATGGGAAGGGTGTTGGCGGTCACTTCTTTCCAGTAACTTGAGTTTGATCCTGCTCAGGAACTTTTTCTAATGCCTTCTCTTGCACTTCCTCAGCCTCCTTTGCAAACTCTTTTTCCCTGTTTATTTACTCATGGGTTGGCTGGACTCTTACTTCTGATAACTCAGTTGACTCATATACCTCAATTGGTACTTGCACGAGTATCTAAGTTGGTCGGCTTTCGCGAGTTATTTCTTGCTCTAGATCAATATTTCTACCATTTCTCAGACTCAGAACCATCAGCTGCTTCAGGACCTGCTCTTTCGGGTTAACATGTATGTACGTATGTAATGTACCTTGAGGAAGATAGTTAAGGGCCATGGATATTTGCCCTTGTTGAATCTCAATTCCCTTGATAGTTGAGTCGTGTGATACTACTTTTTTGTGCATCAGGTGTGCCTTTTCTTGCATCTAGTGGACCTTTTCTTCAATTTTCCCGCTGGACCCAATGAGTTGTTGCAGCATTCCTTTTATTTTAAACAACTCATCATCTTGTTGCACTATCTGTTGTTTTTTAGGTTGTTGATAGGCTAGTTGTTGGTTCTGCTGATTGTACCCTTGTTGCCTTTGATAAGGCACAACCTGCCCCTGTGGTCGTGCAGTTCTAGGATTATTACTATTATTGTACTGATGTTGTGTTGGTCTACACTACTAGTTCTTTTGGGCCCAATTCTAACCACCTTGCCTCTGTCCTCCATAGTTTCCCACATAGTTCATATTTTCCTGATAGTTTTGGTTGTCACTTTCACCATTCCACGAGCACACATATGGTTGGTTAATGCATGATGTACATAAGCCCGCATTAGTTTTGTCAACTATGTGCACCTGCATCTAGCCTGTTTCGTCAATCTTCTTGGTGAGGATACTCATTTGCGTCATCACAGTGGACATATTATCGGCTATGGAGTTATTTGGGTCCAAAGCTACCGAGTGAACTACAAAGGTGATTGTAGTGTCTCTTGTCATCCAACCTGAGTTTTGAGCCATTTATCTAGTAGGACCTAACACTCTCTAAATGATTTGCTAGAAAATGCTCCACTTGCTGAAGCATCAACATTGGCCTTCAATCTATCTGCTAATCCCATGTAAAATCTTTGTCCCAACATCTGATCTGGAATGACATGATGTTGACACTTAACCAACATCCCCTTGAACCTCTCACACGTGTATTGTAGTGATTCATCTAGTTTCTGCCTGAAGCTCAATACCTCATCAACTTGCTTGGTAGTCTTATTGGGTGGGTAGAACTTGTTCAAAACCTGCTTGACTAATTCCTCCCAAGTGGTGATGGAGTTTATGAGGAGAGAATTGAGCCAAGTTTGAGCTTCTCCAGTCACTGAGAATGGAAACAATAACAGTCTAATTGTTTCCAGTGTCACATTCGGTTGCCTTTGAGTGACACAAATTGACAAAAAGTTTTTCAGATGTTGTTGTGGATCTTCAGTGTAAGACACGGAGAACAGTATCTTGTTCAGCAACAGATGTAGCATGTTGTTTGTGATTTGAAATAACTCCGCTTGTATCCGAAAGATTTCAATAGGAGTTGCCAGATTTTCAGCGATGGGTTATGCTCGATCATACAAAGGCGTTTTTGGCACAAGAGGTGTCACATCCTGATTGTTCTGGTCATTCACATTGTTTTGGTTGTTTATTACGTCACCCATGTCTAGTTCGATTCGTTCCATTGAGTTCTGTTGTCGTTTGTCTTACTTGTTTGCTCGATTTATTGCCTTGAAAGCTTTCTCAGGGTCTGGCAATGCTTCGTACAATTAACTAGTTCTTGAAGAGTTTCTAGGCATGCACCTGTAACACATAAGACTACAAACATTAGAATTTCACTTCGAGAAAGCTGAATAAACTACAAATTCTAACAATTCTTTTGGCCGTAATTAATAACATTGTTAACTCCCCGGCAACGATGCCAAAATTTGATCATGCCTAACTATGCCTCCTAAAAGGTTTAGCGGTCATTGCAAATATAATCTGGTTTACAAGTTCGGAGTTGAATCCCATAGGGAATTAACCTACTAATTACAATCAGTAGATCCGCACGAATTCAAGTAATCAACCTTTAGAAATATTAAATAACGATTTGAATGTTTACTAAATAAGATCAAAGTAATTAAAATGCATTAATTTATAACTAACAAAGGAAATATAGTAGACAAGATTTGGAAAAGTCTATGGTTATGATTTTCCCTATTGTCGAACTCCTCCCCGCTACGTTTCCTATAAATTCGCCTAAGTATCTCTACCGATCGTGAGTACTTTGGGTGTCGTTATCCTCTTCCGAGTAACCATCACAATTTACTTGACATATTCTTCCGAACTACGCTATCTGGCTCTAATTCACCGCTCACTAGGATCGCACCAAGGTTTTGTTATTCCTAATCCCACCTTTAAACCCTCTGTATTGATTCCTCACATATGTTAGGAGTGATGTTGTTCAACAACTACCTAAATATGTACCCTTTTAAAAGGGTACATATTTAGGTAGTTGTTGAACAACATCACTCCTAACATATGTTAGGAGTGATGTTGTTCAACAACTACCTAAATATGTACCCTTTTCCAAGAAATACACACTAAATAGGCAAATTCGATTGATAGCTCTTCAATCCACCACAATGTAAACGTAGTTGAACAAGTAGAGAAAAATCAAAGGCAAATCTATATTGAACGTAGTAGAGAATCATCCTCCAATAGGTTCGATCAAACCCTCGATTAGAAAGTTTAGCTACTCATAAGTATCAACAATCATCACGATGTTCAAAAATATTAAAGTACAAAGTACATAGATAAACGGAGGGACTTGTCGTTTGATTCTTGCTCCACCGTGCTTTGTAGCCTTTTTCTTCTCCAAAAATAGTGACCAACCCTTTCTCAACTCATTTGGGAAGTATTTATATGTTAGGGTCGAAGTCCTTGAGTCCAAATCCGAGTTAGAGTCTTTTACCCCACGACTTTTAATCACCTGGTTGTAGACCTCACGAAGCCTGGGTCTGTTGCACGGTCAACAAAGCTATAGACCTCGCGAAGCCTGGTCTATTGCGCGGTCAACCTGGCTATAGACCTCGCAAAGCCTGGTTTGTAGCACAATTTGGGTACTTGATGCTTTTGCGCTCTTTTCTTTCATTTTTTTCCTCTTTTTGTGCAACTTTCATTCGACTATTTCTTCCGATGTTCCTACACAAAATACAACACAATTTAGTCCAAATCTCGCACAATAAATCACTAAACCAACAAAATATAGGGCGAGTAATGTGCTAAAGGTATATCATTTTGGCCTAACATCACCACCCCACACTTAAACGTTACTCGTCCTCGATTCAACCACCAATTCACACTAACATTGAGCACTTTATTTTCTTTTAGCACATCTGAAGCACACCATACCTATGACTATGGATAATAGCAACAATTAAACTTTAGCATATGCTTTCAACACACACTTTTCTTTACTTTATGCCATACTTCAAAAATTTATTCAACAACAAGGCAACATGCTTATAGCAATCCTAACCTCACACACATATTCAATATCACAATGCATTCATATCTTGAACACTTAACATCATACAGAAATCTAACAACGTCACATATCCCTTGTGAAATCATGTTCCCTCACAACAAGAATAAGAATAAGAGTGTAAGTTGAATACACACATTGGAATCAAATGCTCAAATATATGTTAAGAATTCGCATATATCAAATAAATCTCTCACTCTCTCAAAGAAGCCACATGCATGCACAAAGTACCATAGGCTTGCCCATTATGTAAACCTCTACTGATGTAGGCTTGCTCGATCTAAAATCAGTTAGGATATTTTATGGTTATAATATGGGCTAAAGGACGGATAGGATAAATATGGGAATAGTGACTGACCCTCCTAAGAACTTTAACACATCACAAAATTAACTTAAGCGCATATTTCTTCATCTCAACTGCAATTTCACAAACAATATCATCCCCAAAGTATTTTCTCTTTCTTTAAGCACTACTTTAGTCCATATCCACTAGAAAGAACAAGATATTCTTATTTTCTTTTGCTACACTTTGTTTTATTTTCTACCATTCCTGCTAATAGTATATTCTTTACAATATAAGTGCACTTTTCTTTCATTCATTGGTTCCACTCAAAAGTTACCCAAGTTCCATTCTTACTTCTTTTAGCACTCATCTTACAATTAAAGTGCTTTAAGAGTTAAAAGGATCAAAACAATCATAATTAAGAACAAAGGGGTATAGACTTGTAATGTGGTTGCCAAATAAAACTTTATAGGCTCAAAAGGGTTGACTAGGGATAAATATTATTGGTGGTAAGCATTAATCTCAGACACATCAAAGAAAGCCTAAAATCATTTTTCTCAAACCGAACAAAACCTAAAATTTTGCTTCTACTCACATGTTGGGCAAGTTCTAGACTCTAATGCAAAGACACGAACTATACCATTTCTCACCACACATGGCACATGAATCTTTAAGTACGGTTCCATTCCGATTCTCAAACAATTGCAAGTATTCACGGAGCCACAAAATATTAAGCATCAAGCACAAAGTGACACAAGCCAAGAAAATGACATATAGGCGTCAATAAACATGTTATCTACCCAACAAGGCATCATAAGCATTTTCAAATCATAGGGAAGATACTACACATGCTAGAGCCTAAATATGCTACTATCAAACTAGTCAAAGGCGTCTAGCAAATCTCATTTTTTCCTACCCTTTTATTTCCTAAATCCTACTCTACTCTAAAGATAAAAAAAAACTACTACCCGATTCAACTACATCCCGTGAAAAAGAATCGAGGCACAAAGAAAAATCACGAGGGATTATTACTACCTAAAATAATAAAAAGACATATTTTTGGATTTTTCTATTTTTTTTGTTAGACTTTAGTCCCTCGAGAAAACTGTCAAGGAGATCCATCGTCGGAAAAAGTCCAATCATTCTAGAAAAAATAATTAATGTCTATATTCTATGCTAAAATAAAAAAGACGAAGCTAAAAAGATAAAAAATAAAAAATAAGAAGTAATTAGTGTATCTAATATTTACAAGTCACAGAGAATACAACCTCCCACCCCACACTTAATTCATGCAATGTCCTCAGTGCATATATAAATTCATAAACAATAAGTAGGGTGGTAGGAAAAGATTCCTAATCAACCATCGTCATCACCTTTATCTTCAAATCCCCATATGTAGTTGTCATCGTCATTGCCTTCATCTTCGAAGGCCCTATCGCCTTCATCTTCGGGAATCCCATGGCGCTAGTGAGTTTCTTGCTCTTCTTGTTGTTGCCGATTTGTTTTGTTGTTCCAGTTCATGTGGGAGTTTTCTTCAAATGGTTTAAGTTTTGTAAAATACTCTCTCAAGTTTTTAATATCAACCATAGGTGATTTCAAGTCTTCCAAAGTGATTCTAGTGCCGAAAATCCCAAATTGATTGCTAGTTTTGCTTCCTTGTTCTTGTGCCTGCATTGGAAGGATATTTTATGGTGAAGTAAGGTCAAATTGGATTTTTTCTATCTGTGCAAACGTAAGTAAACCCTTACTCTACATGTATTTAAGCTTATCCAAGTTGCGTCTAAGTCGTTGAAGCTAGAACTTTGAGATATCTATTGGAAAGCTTGTTAATATTGTTGTTGATTGGTGGACTGTATGAGAGGCTTAATATTATTGATGTTGTTTGTGTTTTTTGGTTATTGTTGTAACTTACGGGAAGTCATATAAATAGGGGAGGTGTTGTATGTCTTATCATAAAATAGGTTTCGGTCGATATATAATAGTTACGACACTTAAACGATAACAATAAGATCATTTCTCTTACAGTAGACTAAGGAGTCGTGACATTTGCATAGCTTGAGGTTGGGCAGTATATACAAGGTATGTGAGGCTATTCCTTTCCTTCTTTTGTACGACTTCGATTGTACATAATGTAATGAACGAGCTTTCAAAGATACTCCACTCTTAGAAGCTAACAATACTTACATTGTTTCCCTTCTTATGGAATGATTGATCCTGCTGTTGCTTCTCTTATTCTTATGTTATCAGTGTTGTTGGTACTTCCTGATTCTTATAAAATTCATGATGAAGAGTTAGTCCTAATAACGTGTAAGGAGGTTACCGATCTTATGTCACTCTGAAAGGTTAAGAATGTGATTCAAATGAGTCCAGCATGCATTATATATATGTACCTATTTTACTCTACCAAGCCACGCTATAGTAGGCCGAGTACGGCACCTATTGTGCAACCACTGATCAGTTGGGTTTTATCGAGCTCCACGTGACTGGGTACGATTCTACCGAGCCTTATGATTTACTGAGCCTATTACTGTCGGTCACGATATGATGATGATTATGCCCATAGAGGAGTATGTTTTAAAAGTAATATATATATATATATATATATATAT
>ML255137.1:15376-36788 GCA_005239495.1 Nicotiana undulata
TGTGTGTGTGTGTATCATGCATTTCATGCCAGTCGCCCTCATAGGCACTCAGATGTTACAGGTTGGATATTTTCTATCTCTGTTTACATTACTCATCTTATTTATGCTTTCTTGCCTTACATGATCAGTACTTTATTCGTATTAACGTCCCTTTTATTTATGGAAGCAATTTGTCGTGCTGCAGTTCCTTATAGACAGGTAGACGAAGCCCCCCCACCACAGTAGGTTGCCCAGTTCATCAGTTATTGGCGAGATCCCTTCTCTGGAGTTGTTGTGGTCTTGGTATGCATTTTTGTTATAGACAGTATGGGTATGTCGAGGCTATGTTTCGGCAGTGTTGCAGCACTTTTGTAAGTTTAGAGGCTCATAGACAGGTGTCGTCTAATGTATAGTTTGGATAGCCTTATCGATTTATTTTTGTTGTATAGTATTTCATGGCATCTTGTCAGCTCGTACCTTATATATAACTTCATGACATCCTTGTCGGCCCATGTTATGTATGTTCATGCCATTATCTGTCATTTTTGGTTTTTTATGATTCATGTCTTCCATTTTTGTTGATCTCATCAAGACTAATAGATAATAAGAAAGGTTATATAAAATGCACGTTGGTGCTCGGCGGGTATGGCCCGGGTGCTAGGCATGGCCAACCAGTTTGGGTCGTGACATACCAGAAAAGCGACATGCATCATTTTAGGACGTAGGAGAACTTTGGCTAGCACTAGTGATGCTGCACCGGTAGAGTCAATTGTCACGGTGTCATCATTCATCTCAGCTCTATCTTCATCGGTAGGCTTAGTTGTTGATCAAACGCAACCTTCAAGCTCGACTCAAATCAGGTTGGCAGATGGTACACGAATAGTTTCGAGGTTCAACTTCCAAGACAATATCAAATATATCCGAGGATTTATTGATGCATCAAGGACTGAGGAGCTATCAACTGCAGACAGTGGGTTTCCCTCCCAAGCAACTTGCTAATCTAGACCAGACAATAGAACAAGTTGGCCTAGCTAATTCAGTTGCGATCCAGAAACATTAGTTATTTCACATGTTATGCCAATTCTAATGCAATCGCCACCACGAACATATATTGAAATATTTATTCTACATATACTCCCTCCAGTCACTTTTACTTGGCATGTATACTAAAAATAGATGTTCACTTTTACTTGGAACTTTACGCATATCAAGAGAAGACAGTAATTTTTTTTCTATTTTACCCGCAGTATTTATTACCATTTCAAATCGTTTTCTCAAATCCAATAAAATATGCGTCAATTAATATGGGTAACATGGTAAATGAAGAACTTCATTTATTATTTCTTAAGGGTCTTGAAAAAGTCAAAAAGTGCCAAGTAAAAGTGACCATAGGGAGTATATGTTTCTTCATTGACCACCTTAGGCATTGGATCTCTAAATGCTGCGCCTTGAGGGTGCATTGATGTTTTCCTTGAAGCATCCTAACATTGATTTAACCCAATTCCAAAAGCTAACTCATCATGTGAGAATTATCCAAAATTATATAAGTAGATAATAACTCACTCCTCAACCAATACGGGACATTAACCCTCCTCTATGTTCAAGATTGGACAACTGGATAGTGGATAGCATAATTGTTTACCCTAAAATTCGAGTAACAATTAAACTTATATTGTGGTTTTAAGGATACGTGATTTAATCCAACACCAATTGATAAACAATGAACTAAATGAATAAATTGAACAGTAAAATAAATCAAACCAGTGCTCTGGCAGTACTTTCGACCTCGATTCGAGATGGTCTCGAGGTTGAATAATAAGAACAGTAAAGAACAGTAATGAACAGTAACAGATAGTAAGTAAAATAGAGAGCAACATATGTATTCTTTTTCAGTAAATAATGATGATGGTACAAGTGAATGGGACCCATCTTTATATAACAGAGAATCCTAAATAAGGTACAATTCTAATAACGGAAATAAATCCCACGATTGGTGTCAATAACCGCTTGATTCGATCTGTTCTAGGATTTTTCACCGAGATCTTCGGTCGGTTACTAATATCTCGCAATTCCGTTATCACACCTCACTCAAAGTTAGTCATGCTCGATCTCGATCTTCAGCAACACCTCGATTTCCATGCTAAATATTATATCTTCGACCTCGGGCTTGGTCTATTACGAGCTTACCTTCGAGGCAACTCCCGTGCCTATGAAATCAGATATGCCCGATTTCGACCGTATACAGATAGTCCCCGCACTTCTTAGAGTAAAATTATAAGAAATGATTTGAACCTCGATTTTCTAAAATCTCGATCATGACGTCACCCTCGTGACGTAAGCTATGGATGTGACCGAAATGTCCCGTCAGTACAGTTCCCCAAATCATTAATGCCTATAAGTTAGCGGTCGTCCACTAGCGCCACCGAACCATCGCCATGAGTCTATAAATACACGCCTCTTTATTGAATCAAACTTTACTTTGCTATAATCAAACCTCTAAGTCTTCTAGCTCTCTCAATCTCCTCCCTTTCGCCACCTGTTGAGCCACCGCTGTTATCATTTGTATGATCTCAATATTTGCGCATGCAAGTGTCTTAGACGCAAATGTCACAGTGGCAACTAGCACGTAATGCTCGTAGTAACTATTCCGATAAATAACACTTATTATTGTATTTCTACTTCCAAACAACTTCAAATTTCCTTAACTCAGTATGAATAATTGGAACAATAACCAATTTTATAAAAGCTTATCATTCATTGTTCGCTTTACCACTAATCCAAACATGTGCATTCGGATACCAATTGTCTTACTCTTGTGCCAACTTCCAACAAAGGCATTGGAGGAAAACCTGGGCATTTAAGCCCTAATATCTTTAAAAAATCCCTTTTTCTTGTAAGGGTTGTAAAAATGGCGGGATGATTGACATACTTGAGTAGTGAGAATCAGAGACCGCGCTAAAAGAATGGACACTTGCGGAAAGATGTATGTATGCCGTCATTCATGGCAGAGTCGGACACACAGCAGTGGAGGAACCAGAATCTTCATCAAGGGGTGTCAAAATATAAATAATTAGACACATCGGAAAGTCAAGGAGAGTCAACGTATAGTAAATATACATAAAATTAAAAACAATTATCTAGCAAAATAGTGTAATGTCCCAAAATTAAAAACAATTATCTACATAAAATAGTGTAACAATTATTTAGATCGAGGTTGATGTCAATCGAGGACAAAAGAGACAGACTTCGAGTAATATCGGGATAGCTTTGTAACGGAAAAGGCGAGATATCCGCGATTGGTCGAGGATCGTGCCGTGAATCTCGGAACGAATCATATCTATAGCGGTTAATCAGTTGTTTATACGATTTCCTTCTGTAATTAGAAGTATACCATAATTAGGATTCCTCTACTATATAAAGAGGAATTTCATTCATTTGTACGCATCATTACTCACGGAGAAAAATATATACAATCATTTCTTTCTTGCTTATTGCTCTACTTACTGTTCACCAGAATTGTTCTATCTTTATCGTTCTTGTGCTACTATCACCTCGAGAATACATCAATTCGAGGTTGAGGTTCAGATTATATACTGGTTTGATTTATTTTATAGTCTAATTCAATCATATGCTTTCTCATTTACCAATTGATATTGGATGAAATCACATATCCTTAAAACCACAATATAAGTTTAATTGTTATCCAAATTTTAGGGTAAACAGTTTGGCGCCCACTGTGGGGCTAAGGATAATAGTGATTATTCAATAATAGTACCAATAACACACACTACTTTACGCTTGTTCTTGTCAAGTATTTTTTCTTTCAGGTTAGAAACATGTCAAACTCACAAACTGCACCCACACATGGTGACAATGGCCTCGGATTTCACGAGGAAAACGACAATGTAATTTCTCCAGGGGTCGAGGTGCCACAAGCTAATCTCGGGGGAGCACCAGTTGCAAACCCAGTCAACGTTAGTTCACACATCATTTTAAATGTGAATCTAGGCGCGGACCCCGAAGGTAGTATACGCATAGAAGGCCGATTTGGCGGCCAAGGTGCACAAGATGGAGGAGATGGAGGAGTCAGTATCCAAGTGATATTCGAAATGCTACAGGCTCAACAAGCCACTATTGCACAACTACAAAATCAACATTGAACTCCAAGTGGGGTCGAACCGGAAGCAGCACGCCGAACTGAGCTAGTACCAGAAAGGCTGAATGCCAGTGAGTCCGGGACTGAAGCCGCAATAATGAAGATGCTCGAGGAGCTCACCAAACGAATTGAGTCGGAAGAGAAGAAAATTGAGGCAAATGATAAGAAAGTGGAAACGTACAACTCCCGAGTTGATCAGATACCGGGGCACCACCAATTTTGAAAGGAATGGATTCGAAGAAATTTGTATAGAAGCCTTTCCTCAAAGTGTGGCTCCGAAGCCCATTCCCAAAAAGTTTCGCATGCCGGATATACCTAAGTACAATGGGACCATCGATCCGAAAGAGCATGTCACCTTCTATACATGCGCCATCAAAGGTAACAATTTGGAGGATGACGAGATCGAATATGTTCTATTAAAGAAGTTCGGAGAGACTCTATCGAAGGGAGCAATGATTTGGTACCACAATCTGCCAGAAAATTCCATCGACTCATTTGTTATGTTAGTAGATTCTTTCGTAAAGGCACATGACGGGTCCATAAAGGTTGTGACGAGGAAATCAGACCTTTTCAAAGTAAAACAGAAGGATAATGAAATTCTAAGGGAGTTCGTGTCCCGATTTTAGATGGAACGCATGGAGTTGCCACCAGTCACAGATGATGGGGTTGTTCAATCTTTCACTCAGGGGTTGAATGAACGAAGTTCGATAGCGTCACGTCAACTGAGGTTGATCGAATATCCGACAGTGACTTGGAACTCCTTTCGGTTCAGTATATCAGAACAGATCCGGAGCCAGAAATCAAAGGGAAATTGATAGGGAGCCTCGGTCGAACAAAGACCGATATCAGCCATACATTGCAAATAGCAGAAACGGTGGCCCAGGACGAAATTCCACCCGGAATGATCGAAGAAGCGATCGAGGACAGAGTTCTCGGGGACTAATGAGAAAAAGTTGTTTTGATAAGCACGACGATCCTACAGAGGCACCTCGATTGTCGGAGTATAATTTTAATGTCGAAGCATCAGGTATTGTGTCGGCAATTGGAAGAATCAAAGATACTAGATGGCCGAGGCCCATACAGACAGATCCTTCGCAAAGAAAACCCAATATGATGTGTAAGTATCACGGCACACATGGCCACAGAACCGAGGATTGCAGGCAACTAAGAGAGGAGGTAGCTCGTCTATTCAACAAGGGCCACCTTCGAGAGTTCTTAAGTGATCGAGCCAAGAATCATTTCAGAGAAAGGGGCGTCAACAGGAAAAATAAATATGAAGAGCCACAACATGTAATCCATATGATCGTCGGTGTGGTCGATATTCCACAAGGCCCGTGTTTAAACGCACTAAGGTATCAATTACTATGGGAAAACAGACCCGAGATTATGTGCCAGAAGGCACCGTATCATTCAACGATGAGAAAGCAGAAGGAATTTCTCAGCCCCACAACGACGCTCTGGTAATTTCTACCTTTATGAATAAAGTTCAAGTTAGGCGTGTTTTAGTGGATCCAGGTAGCTCGGCAAATATCATCTGATCAAGGGTCGTGGAGCAGCTCGGCCTACAAGACCAAATCGTGCCCGCAGCTCGGGTCCTGAACGGTTTCAACATGGCTAGCTAAACGACTAAAGGAGAGATCATTTTACCGGTGAACATGGCCGAAACTATTCAAGAAACCAAGTTCCATGTATCGAGGGTGACATGAGGTACAACGCCCTACTCGGGAGGCCCTGGATTCACAATATGAGGGTAGTCCCTTCGACTCTCCACCAAATGATGAAGTTCCCGACACCGGACGGGCTGAAAACAGTATATGGGGAGCAGCATGCTTCAAAGGAAATATTCGCGGTCGATGAGGTGATACCAATATCAGCACTTTCGACGTCAAAGAGATCGGACGTCAAAGGAAAACAGGAGGCCAAATAGCAACCACGGCTACCAGCCTCGACTGAATCGGGAAAGCGGGGAATGGAAGAGGAAGACGGCGATCATTGGGTCCCTCAAACCTTCATTACTCCCGAAGATTCCAACGCCACCAAATCAACAGTAGAAGAGCTGGAACAGGTTATATTGATCGAGTACCTGCCCGAGCGAAAGGTATACCTAGGTACAGGGTCAATCCCCGAACTCAGGAAAAAACTCAATAAATTTATTATTGATAACATAGATTGTTTTTCTTGGTCCCACTTAAACATGACAGGGATCCCACCAAATATAACAACACATCGATTGAGTCTGGACCCGAAGTTCAGGCCAGTGAAACAAAAGAGAAGGCCCCAGTCCGAGGTAAAACACGCATTCATCAAGGACTAGGTAACTAAACTTCTCAAGATAGGATCCATTCAGGAAGATCCTGAATGGTTAGCAAATGTAGTTGTAGTCCCTAAAAAGGGAACAACTTAGGATGTGTGTAGATTATAAGGACTTGAACAAGGCATGCCCCAAAGATTCTTTTCCTTTGGCTAACATCGATCGCATGATCGACGCCACGGCCGGCCACGAGATCCTTAGTTTTCTCGACGTCTATTCTAGGTACAATCAAATCCAAATGAACTCGAAAGACCAAGAAAAGACTTCATTCATCATCAAGTATGGAACATATTGCTATAATGTAATGCCTTTTGGGCTATAAAACGCAGGTGCTATTTACCAACGCCTAGTAAATAAAATGTTCGACGAACAAATAGGTAAGTCAATGCAAGTATATATTGACGATATTCTAGTTAATTCCCTGCGCGCAGATGACCATTTGACACATTTGCAGGAAACATTCAAGATACTAAGAAAATACAACATGAAGCTCAACCTCGAGAAATGTGCTTTCGAGGTCGGTTCGGGCAAGTTCCTCGGCTTTATGGTGTAAAATCGGGGGATCGAGATCAACCCGGATAAATCAAGGTCATCGAAGACATCACAGTCGTGGAAAGCATTAAAGTCGTACAAAGGCTGACGGGGCGGATAGCTTCCTTAGGTCGATTCATCTCGAGATCGTCAGATCGGAGCCATAGGTTCTTCTCGCTACTCAAAAAGAAGAACAATTTTTCCTGGACCCCAGAATGCCAGCAGGCGTTAGAGGAATTAAAACGTACCTCTCGAGCCCACCACTGCTTCATACTCCAAAGGCAGATGAAAAGCTATGCTTATACTTAGCAGTCTCGGTAACCGCGGTAAATGGTGCCCTAGTTCGAGAAGAGCAAGGTACACAATTTCCTATTTATTAAGTAAGTCGAACTCTAGGATAAGCAGAAACTCGATATCCACACTTAGAAAAATTGGCACTTGCTCTAATAAGCGCCTCTAGGAAGCAAAAACCATATTTTCATTGTCACCCAATATGTGTGTTAACCACCTACCCGCTTCGTAATGTTTTGCATAAGCCCGAACTATCGGGCCAATTGGCCAAATGGGCCATCGAACTCAGTGGGTACGATATCAAATATCAACCCCGAACGGTCATCAAGTCTAAAATTTTAACAGACTTCATGGCCGACTCACACCAGCCCTCGTACCCGAAGTCTAAAAGGAACTTTTGTTAAAATCGGGTACATCATCGGGGGTGTGGACCCTTCTTACAGACGGTGCTTCGAATGTGAAAGGGTCCGGGCTGGGCATCGTTTTGAAGCCACCTACGGGAAGCACTATTAGGCAATCTATCAAAACTTCTAAGTTGACTAACAATGAGGCCGAGTACGAGGCCATGATTGTAGGTCTCGAACTAGCTAAAAGCTTGGGAGCGAAAGTTATCGAAGCCAAATGCGACTCCCTATTGGTAGTAAACCAAGTAAACAGAACCTTCGAGATTCGAGATGATAGAATGCAAAGGTATTTGGATAAGCTACAGGTGACATTGCATCGTTTTAAAGAATGGACTTTGCAGCATGTGCCTCGAGAATAAAACAATGAAGCCGATGCCCTTGCAAATCTGGGATCATCAGTCGAGGATGACGAAATCAGCTCGGGGATTGTCGTTAACTCTCAAAGTTAGTAATCGAAGAAGGTCATGCTGAGATAAACTCCACAAGCCTAACCTGGGATTGGAGGAATAAATGTATTTAGTATTTGAAAAATGGAAAGCTCCTATCGGACTCTAAGGAATCGAGGGCTCTACGAACAAAAGTTGTTCGATTCACATTGGCTGAGGATGGAACATTGTACAGGAGAATGTTCGACGGACCGTTAGCGGTATGCTTGGTACCAGGGGACATCGAGTATGTCCTGCGAGAAGTTCACGAAGGTACTTGTGGGAACCACTCCGGTGCCGAATCACTAATTCACAAAATCATCAGAGCATGATACTATTGGGCTAGTATGGAGAAGGACACTAAAGAATTCGTTCGAAAATGTGATAAGTGTCAAAGGTATGCACCAATGATCCACCATCCCGGAGAACAACTTCATTCGGCCCTATCCCCATGGCCATTTATGAAATAGGGGATGGATACCGTCGGCCCTCTACCATTTGCCCCCTAAATTCATTTTATTTATGACTAACTATTTCTCTAAATGGGTTGAAGCACAGGACTTCGAGAAATTCAAAGAAAAAGAAGTTATAGACTTCATCTAGGATCATATCATATGCCGATTCGGGATACCTGCCGAAATTGTATGCGACAACGGAAAGCAATTCATTGGCAGCAAGGTAACAAAGTTTCTCGAAGAGCACAAAATAAAAGGATCTTATCGACACCGTATCATCCAAGCGGAAACGGGCAGGCCGAATCGACAAACAAGACCATTATTCAAAACCTAAAAAAGAGATTGAACGATGCCAAGGAAAAATGGAGAGAAATTATACCCGAAGTCCTTTGGGCATATCGAACAACATCAAGGTTCGGTACTGGGACAACAACGTTTTCCTTAGTATATGGCTCTGAAGCCTTGATCCCAATCAAAGTCGGGGAACCCAGCGCTAGATTTAGATACAAAACGGAAGAATCAAATCATGAAGCTATGAGTACTAGCCTCAAGCTACTAGATGAAAAATGAGAAGCCGCCCTCGTTCGAATAGCTGCGCAAAAACAACGCATCAAAAGGTACTATAATCGGAGGACCAACCTTCGCCACTTTAGAATCGGGGACTTGGTTCTGAGAAAAGTCACCCTCAGCACTCGAGACCCTAACGAAGGAAAACACGACACGAATTGGGAAGGACCATATCAAGTCCTCGATATCGTCGGAAAGGGATCTTACAAGTTAGGCACGATAAACGGCGAGCAACTACTAAATAATTGGAACATCTCACTCCTCAAGCGATATTATTGTTAAGGTATGACCTTCTCTTTTTATTTACATTTTTATACTAACCTATTTTCAGGTGTTCGAGCGAAGGTATCGAAGTTCTTATCAAGCAGGAAGATATGAGGACCTTAAAGCACGTGTTGCACTCTTTTTCCCTTCGACCGGGTTTTATCCCAAATGGGTTTTTCCGACAAGGTTTTTAACGAGGAAACCATTGTTCATGCTGACTTAGAGTATCCGAGGTTTCCTTACAATAAACCTCAAATACTGGGGGGCATCACCCTCGGATGTTATATTTTCAAGGAAAATACTTCACGTCGACAGGGTCTCGATAGGAAAACTTTGTAATGGGCCAAACGGTCGAATGAACCGTGTCCATATAGATTATTCGAGCCCTAACGGCAAAACATGTACGCATGTATGAACTATCCAAAGAAGTACTTTTCCTTACCAGATATCTTGTGCCTTAATGAAAATTTCTTCTTTAAAAGCTCCATACTTACAATTTCTTGTGAAAACTGGCTCAAGGGCCAAGTACAACTACACCTCGAACGATCAACCCCATGCTCGGGGACTGCCGTTGAAAATCAACATGTTCGAATTGTCTAACTTCGAAACCATAAGACCTCAAAGAGGCAACCCTCGATTTATAGGTCAAGGCCATCCTTCTCGGGGACTAACACTTTGAACAAGTTCGAAGTGTTATTGAGAAAGCCCAAGAGGCATACCCCAAGGCTACGTCCAAACTAACGCGGCTTGGAGACGTCTGAATCCCGTAATAAAAATAGGCCTTCGAATTCTTCAAAACTCGGCTAAAAAGGCTACCCTCGGCAAAATAATCAAAGGGCTTCGATAGTATCAGTCCTCAAAAAACCTTAAGAGGTATCGAATTACTTAAATACAAATTTTTTCTAAGGCATAAAAAGTAAAAGGGTTTCGATCAATGTTAAACCCTCAAACTACTCAATGGGTAAAAAAGATTATGCTAAGGCATAACGAAATTTTTATAAAGTCTTTGAGCCGAAAAGAGGAAAAGCCATTCTTCTAAGGCCATATCGTCCCGATTCAAAGAGCCTAAGGGCCATTACATTTTAGAGTTTGAGAATACGTTATCACTCAATTCGAACCTAAGGGTTTCACTACTTCGAGCTCGAGTAAAAACTCACTCGACTACAGTTCGAGAATCCGTTCTCACTCAATGCAAACCTAAGGGTTCTATTACTTTGAGTTCAAGTTTTACTCGAACTCGACTATGAAAGCAGTATTATTGTGACTTCGGTCAAAATGCCCAAATCCGAAGTCTTAAACATATTATGAAGCATGCTAAAATTTTACAAGGCACAAGGCAGGGTTAAATTATCACAAGGCAAAAAATTTCAAAAGGGAAATATTTTATATATATCCGAACAAGAATATTTACAAAGGACCGACTAGGGTCCTACACAAAAAAGAAAAAGGTACAAGAGTCCTAGCTATGCTTGGGAGTGACTTCTTCCTCGGGGGCAGCTTCCTCTTCGGGCCCCTCACCTTTATGACCCGCTCTTGTTGCCTTTATCGTCATCTTCATCATCAGAAGAGGCCAATAGCCTGGCATCGGCTTCGAGCATCTTTGCTTGAGCTATCTCCTCAGAAAGGTCGAAGCCTCGGGCATGAATCTCCTCGAGGGTCTCTCTCCGAGATTGGAACTTAGCCAGCTCAGCAGTCCATTATGCTCGATTGGTAGCCTCCCTCAGCTGAGTTTGAGTAGCCTCGACATCAGCCAGGTATATAGCTACTGACTTGTCATCCTGGGCCTTTGCCTTTTCGGCCTTAGTTCGGGTCTTAACGAGTTCAGCCTCGAGTTCCTTGATCCTCTTGGCATGAACCGAGCACGAGGATGACATCACTGTCTACCAAGGTCATAAGAAAATCGAGGCTCAAATCGTTTCTTATCATTATATTCTATGAAACGATGGGACTATCTATATACGGTAGAAATCAGGGTTACCTGATTTTACTATTTGCTCGAAACTGGAATGTTGCATTGAAGGGCTGAGACGTCGAGTCCAAAATCGAAGCCTCTTTCTAGATCGAGGTTGATATTAATAGAGGCCAGAAGAGACGGACTTTGAGTAATATAGGGATAGCTTTGTAACGAAAATGCGAGATATCCGCGATTGGTCGAAGATTGTGGCGTGAATCTCGGATCAGATCAAATCTATAGCGGTTAATCAGTTATGTATACGATTTCCTTTTGTAATTAAAAGTATACCATAATTAGGATTCCTCTACTATATAAAGAAGAATTTCATTCATTTGTACGCATCATTACTCACGGAGAAAAATATATACAATCATTTTTTTCTTGCTTATTGCTCTACTTACTGTTCACCAGAATTGTTCTATCTTTATCGTTCTTGTGCTGCTATCACCTCGAGAATACATCAATTCGAGGTCGAGGTTCAGACTATATACTGGTTTGATTTATTTTATAGTCTAATTTAGTCATTTACTTTCTCATTTACTAATTCGTATTGGGTGAAATCACATATCCTTAAAACCACAATATAAGTTTAATTGTTATCTAAATTTTAGGATAAACAATTTCTATATATGTATTTCAATTTTTTTTAGTTAGTAGAACCTTCCAAATATATAAAGCTCTTATAAGAAGTCTCTTGTTTCATCCAATACTAAATTTTCAATAAATATTAATTTATGAACCAATTATTTCAATAGTGCAATGTACTCAATAATAAGAAGTTAGAGATCAACTCTCAAACCCCACCAAAAAAAAAAAAAAAAAAAAAAAAAAAAAAAAAAAGAACCCCAACAAAACCCATAAATTTTCTTGAACTTTTAGCTTCATATCAATGGCAAAACCACCATTTCAAGTGGTGTTTTTGTTCATATATTTTTTATTTGCATCCAAATAGTTAAAAGTAAAAGCAACATGGTGTGTAGCACAAGTGAAACAGCTTTACAAAATGCATTAGATTATGCTTGTTGTTCTGGTGCTGATTGTGTTGCTATTTTGGAAAATGGGCTTGTGTTTTCTTCCTAAATACAATTCAAGCTCATGCTTCTTATGCTTTTAATAGTTATTATCAGCGCAGAAATAGAGCCCCTGGTTCTTGTGAATTTGCTGGCACTGCCACCATTGCCAAAACTAATCCAACTTATGGATCTCGTGTTTATCCAGCATCTCCAAGCACTGCTGGTGGCTCTACTACTCCGAGCACCCGTGGTGGTGGCATGGATGGAGGGGCGACTATACCAGTTACGACGTCAACTCTTTATCCACCACCACCCGGGATGGCCAATCCTTTCCATGGCAATGGAGGAAAAACAACGCGCGTTGGACCTGTTATTCCTGACTCGGAGGAATCTAAAGCTTCTTCCAAGTTCTCAAAATTAGTTCTTGCATCTTTGATGCTTCTCTTCATTCATATTTTTCAGCCATTGTAGGCATTTCTAGTAGAGTAAAGCCACACTTCATGCTAGTTTTGCAGACTAGGACAATACAATTATGGTTAGAGAAGGGAAGTTTTCATTTTGCTATTATGAAAACTTCAGCCCATTAGAGTAACATATTGGTCTTTATTAATATCAATTGTATTGGCATGTTGATAACAAGGTTGGGTCCTACCCGAAGGAGTTGATCTAGTGGTATGAGTGCAACATGTGATGTGTGAATTAGGCGCCCGTCAAGAGTTCGAACTTTGTGACAGACAAAACCCTGACCTTTTAAATGGAAAACGGTTAAGGGGCAGGTTCATTATTCACTGAGTTTCCAACGTGAGCAATTGGTCTTCGGGAAATTCTTGGTTATAAAAAAGACAAGTCTAGATTCATTGTTATGTTAAAACCAATTCATTTGTTAGCAACAAAAAAAAAGTTAGAGATTGAACCCATAAAACTTAAATTTTGTATTCGCTTCTAATTCATCACTTTTGGATGCCCGAATCTTTCTCCCACTAGAATAGTCATCCTTCCACTATTAAGCTGCTCTTAAAGTGAGAAGAATTCAAGTCGTCCATTTATCTTTGAGAAAAATATGTTCCCTGGGACCTTGAAAAGAATATGTAATTGGAAACACAAACCAATAGGGTTATGCAATATATGTTGGCGCGCGAATTGCAAAGAACATTTAGATGAATGAATTGACAACTCATTTAACCACCAAATTTAAACAACATATGCGCCAAAACATATTTATTGACCATATTAAGGTGAAACTTTGAGGTGAGAATACATATTAATGAACCATGATCAAGTGAAAGATTTAATGCAAAACAGACATGTCACGAACTGTTGATGCACCGGCTACAGCCGAGCAAGTAATATTGTCGATACTCTCCATAAACAAGAGACATGGTCACTCTAGATAAGGAAGTTATAGTTCTTAAATATGATGGTCAACAAACCCTTCCATTTTCAGCCAAAATTGGTGCCAGGTGCAGAAGGTCGTCACATTATAAACTAAATCTAGAAATGGGAAATAGATTTAACTCCTAAATATTTAAGATTAGTAGTCCGCAATGTCCAGTTACAACTCATTTAGGTCACACAAATTGCAGTCAGTTGGACACACAATGTCACTCGCTTACCCAGTCAGTTGCACGCAAGATCTTATATATAGAAAAAGTGGTTACAATAGATTAAGAAGGGTGTCAGTCAGGCTTTTGAAAGCACATTATCTTCTCAGTGCTGTACAATTCGATAGCACAACAGTACTGGAGCTTGTACGGAAGAAAATGTGTACCTCCTTATACTGCATGAAGGTCAAAGCTGTTATCTCTTCCTGCGCTTCGACTCCACCTAGCAATTGAACAAGAGATGGCTTAGCGAAAATATTTACTGGCTAAGATAAATTAGAGGCTAAGATTCATAAGAGCTTATATTTCAAGTATAGCATTTGATGATGCAGCTCCCTGAGAGCGCACAGTAATATGTATGTGCATACAAGAGTCTGAACACCCACTACACGTCAGAAATAAGGTACACAATTGAATAAATATCACAGCCTATTATCATTCAGCCAGATCCCAGAACCAATCATCTCAACCCCACCTCTGTTTCTACTTAAGAATCCTAAGAGTACTAATTTAAAAAAAACTTAAAGAATCATTTTATCCATCTTATTCTCCACCCAGCATGACAACCCAACTAACAACCATTTTATCCATCTTATTCTCCACTAATTTCATTTAGCCAACATCCACTGCCATAGGCAGGAGATATCAATCAATAATCAGAACCAGTATATCGTATACAACAACAAACCCAGTGTATCCCACAAATAGAGGGTATGGGAAGGTATTATGTATGTAGCCTTACCCATACCTTATCCAGGTAGAGAGACTATTTCCTGTAGAAACCAGTCTATTGTATGTCAAACAAAATGTCCCAACCCACCCCCTTCTTATTCTCCCATCCTATGTTGCTCAGACTATCTGAAAATGTTGCTGAGTGTATGTCAGATCCTCCAAAAGTAGTGCAATTGTGGAGGATATGACACAAAGTGCAGCAGCATTTTGGAGAGTCAGCGCAACATAGCTCCCATCAACAGCCATTCATCTACTACCTGCAATCCGTAGAGCCACTTCCTGCAATTCTCTCTTTATGACTTAATTAAGACATCAAATGTTCAAGGTCAAATCACGCCTGACAACACAAAAACTAGAGATTCTAGCACAAGAATCAGATATAGAAATGAGTAAGCTGGTATGAAACCAATTGGCACCTGGCACCACAAACTTTTACATATTACTCTGCCCCAAATTAATTATCCTAGGTTTTTTTTTGAGATGGTCCCAAACTAACTATCCTAGATTTCTGTGATTGTATTGAAATATGTCCACTTCCCTCACTAGGAACATCTACCAACCTATGCAATAAGGTAACACAACACCCAAAATGTACTTACTAAAGTTCGAATTCATCAAAAAGTTAATCTTATCTTCATTTACCATCTGTTTACATAGAATGAACTTCATCTCATGCCTTCTCACCCAATTTGAATCAAATTAGGATACAAATCTGAATCAAATTATATCTCCGGGAAGTTTTACAGCTGATGTTAGAGTGTGAAACTGTGAATCCCACTAAATTTGCCGAATGACATTTTTTTAATGCTTTCCTGCTAACTTTGTTTCGAAACCAAACATAGGAGAAGATGTAAGTTTTCATTCAGTCTGACATCTTTCTTACTGGGGTCTTGTGTTCAACGCTAAAGAGATTTGACCCAAATGTATCTCAATTTTCTTCATGGCTGTAGAATGGGATCTTTGCACTTGACTCAAATCACGCAGTGTGGCCTCTGTCTTCTCGTGCTTTCCCAACATCTTCTCTAGCAATATCTCAATCTTTGCAAGCTTGTTGTTTTTGAAATTCTACTAGGGGAATTGAGGATTGCCCTTGATTGTAGGAAGGCAGAGGGGATGGTTGCTCTGTTTGATACATATGGGGCCTTTGACCATAGGTTGTTTGTGAGGACCATACTCGCTTATTTCCACCTTGACTATTAGAATTACATCCCTGATTGCCATGATTGTTGTTTAAACCTTGGTAGACTCCCTTGGCTTTGATTGGGCCTCCTTGATAGTTGCCTCTTTGTCGATTCATTCTCCTTTGGTAATTAGCCGCTTCATTTTGCACATAATGACAACGTTCTTGAACATTGCTTGCCATGCACATGAGACAAACTGTCCATTCGTGGCGTCAACCACGTAGACTTTCTTCACTCCCAATTCTGAAATTTGCTTTGAAATGGGGAACATATGAGTTGTCAACTGTGCTATAGCTTTATCTCGTGCTTCATTCTCCTTGAAACTTGTTTGCTTGAGGTAATAGGTGTAGCATCACTATCCCACATGTGCCATGCATGGGCATTCTAGAATACTTTGTCTAAAATTACTCCAGCTTCCAGCAATGTTAAGTCCATGGTTTTGCCAGTCGGCATTCCAGGAATGTTAGGTCCATGATTGTGCCATTGGCCATAATCAACCACTGATCGTGTGACCTTGCCCAAAGCTAGGTAAAAGGTTTGTGCAATGGTCAGTCAGGGCATCCATGCCGGGACACTTCTTCAGACACCTTGTATCTCTCCCATGCCTCATATAAGCTTTCAATGGCCTTTGTTGAAAACCTAGGATGTCCTTTCTCAACTTTGCAATCCTAGTGGGCGGAAGGAATTTGGCGAAGCACACCTAAGTAACTCCTCCCAATTATAAATTGACAACACAGGGAGCTTATCTAACCACACTGAGGCTTCCCCTTGCAATGAGAATGGGAAAAACCTCAATCTTAAGGCACCCTCAAATACATTGGTTTTTTTATACAAAGCACAAACTAACAAAAAGTTGCGAATATGTAGCTAAGGTCTTCACACGGTTGGCCACCAAATACCCGTTTTTTGCTAGCATTTGGAATATAAAGGGTGTAAGTTAAATTTGCCACTCTGATATGTGACAGAATTATGTCATTAGCACAACCATAATTGACATCGATTGGCTCATCCTCATCACCCAAAGGTGGTAGTGGTACAATAGTGTTTGGATTGGCCATTGCAAGTACCTAACTGGAGAAAGCAAAATTAAAAAGAGAACAGCAACCGGATCAAAGTATAGTAATCCAAATACACTAGTAATCCGAAAATACCTACGCTCCCCAGCAACAACGCCAAAATTTGGTAACATCCAACTTACTCATAAAAAGGATAAGTGGTTGTCACAAATATACCTAACAAGAGTGGGCTCAAATATACAATGAGCAATTGATCGGTGGGATCAAGTATAGACATATTTCTAGAATAACACATTATATGAATTTTGGGGTTTTTGATTTATCTAACAACTACAAAAAGTGAATAAGTAAAGCAATTAACTAATATTGAATAAAATCAGATAGAGAAAAGAGAAAGCACTAGGGTTGTATCTCCTTTCTAACGTGCATTAGCTAGTGGGCATTTTCTTAGTTTGCCTAATTTTTTTGATGAAATAAGGTGTTTCATTAGCAAAAGGCATCAAGGAGATGCAAGTTACAAAAGTAATGAAATGCAGAGAAGAATAAAAATTTGTAGCTCCCTTTACAGTGTTAATCTAAGACCAGGGAGCTAACAAAGTCCAAAAATTGGTCAGTGCTAGTTACAGAATCTAATTTAGTCCAACAAAAAAGATTGAGTAGGCATATGGCTTTGAGAGTATGATTTGGAGTTGAGATTCCATCAAAACATCTTCTATTCCTTTCATTCCATAAACACCAAAAAATAGCACCCGGGATCATCAACCAGATTTTTTTGATGGTCTTGTCAACTCTCGAAAAACTCCAGCTACTTGGTTAATTATTATGGCTCAATCTTAATTACCATAATATTTTTCAGTATTAATGGATCCATCTTAATTACATTTTCCCAAGTCTAATTAGATGCTTCAAGTCCCTATTGAGTTAAACTCAAGGAAGAATCTAGTTATTCCTAGGTTGATTCAATAAATTGAGCTATACAATCCCTTGCTACTTAGTTCTTACCAGGTCTTAATTCTCCTTTCCCAATGAGAACTAAGACATTCAACGGTAATTCAAGTGTTGGTAACCGCTCAATTAAAATTTAAGCATGAAATCAATTAGATAACAATAACCCCAAGCAAGTTAAGGTAAACAATCAGTAACTCATGAACAGACAAATTAGTTAGGACTACCCAAGTTAGATGTTTAACTAGACATTCTTAAAATGAAAATAAGAACACAAATTAATGAAGTAAACACAACGGGTAGATGAAATTAAGGATAAATGATTCAGACTCAATGACTTAACTAGACATTCTTAAAATGAAAATAAGAACACAAACTAATGAAGTAAACACAACGGATAGATGAAATTAAGGATAAATGATTCAGGCTCAATGACACAAAGTGTTGGATCTCCAAGTAGAAAATACTCGAGCACGTCTCAACTTTCCAACCAAAGATAAGAAAAAGACCTAAACGGTAACTATTTATTAGCATCTAAATTAAACTGCAACAAGTTTCCAAAAGTACCCTTTGGAAAGCCCATCTCGCTGCCGCACTTTGGATTCTGTAATCACACCTTACATTCAAATAGCTTAAGTTGAAGTTCAACCCAGTTTTGCGGCCACACTTTTATTTAGCAATCGCATTTTACCTGTTCGGTGAACCGGAGCTTACTTACATTCATCTTCCTATCTATACAACTAAGGAACTCATTCCAATTTGGGAGTGGCTAGACATATTATCAAATCGCAAGCAATCAACAACTAGAAATCCAACACCAACTTAGTTTGGTCATTAGTCATCGATATATTATTAGTATGATACATTAGGTATCATCATGACCTAAACACTGACCCTTTGCTCAGTCTCAGCCTTCTCCATCCATTAGGGTGAAGGAATCTGACATATTTGGTATCACCATGACTAAACATGCAACTCTTCCCTTCTTACTCGAGCACATCCCTCTCCTTCCTTTAGGAAGAACAAAAGATCCTAACAACCAGTTACATATAACAACAGTGTAAGAAAGCAACCATCACCATCCCATCTCTATCACAAACAGAAAAAGGCCATTTACTAAATCTTAGTTATGATAATTAGGACATTAACTGACTTGCTAATAACACTACTGCTAAAAGTCTATGGGGCTGTTTGGTTGGTGAACACGTTATACCAAAATTATAATGCAGGGATTATAATGGGTGGATTAAATAATGACGTGAATATTTAGTGTATATACTCTTCTTGGTAAATGTTTGGTTTCGGACTAAAATGAGATATTTGGGGTATAATATAATACATGCGTTTGGTTTTATGCTAGATATATTGGGATAAGCTTTTCTTTTCAAATTTAACCTACACTTTTTTAAAGGAATTACGAAGTAGAGTTTTGGAGAAGGACATCTTTGTCATTTTGGTGTTTTATCCCGTGATTTTATCCCACGTGTATAAAAATAATACCAGAATTATGGTATAACAATCGCGGGATTGCTAATTCCAGAATCAAAAGTTCAACCAAACGTTGGATATAATTTATCTTGTATTATATCCCGGAATTGTTATCCCTCGTCCCACAAACCAAACGATCCCCAGGTCTAACAAGTGTATGCAACAGAGCCTTACCTTTGGCTCAACATGGAACGAGCTCAAAGGTCGTTTGGCACCATCTTCCGACGAACAGTCAGAACACAAGAAAGGGTCTAATTTCTTTGCTTCTTCAATGGTCATACCCATACAAGAAGGATGGAACCTGCAATAAAGTTGTACAAAAGATGAAAAGACCATCTTATAGACGTAGATATCTTTTGAAGAGTTCTTAAAAACATAGTTATCCAACAATCATAACACAGAAAGCTTAATAGAACTTCATGACCGACTCAGAACTCCCTAATATACAGGATGCTGAATAACACAGCAAAAATTGCACTCAGCACCAGTAGAGGCAATTACAGACATAAGGATTTTCAAACTTCTACGTCCACACTACTCTGGCCTTCTGTTCCCTCCTTTCAAGTTCCTATTAGTACAGCTGAATACGAAAATGTAGACTCGTTTTTTATTTAATCATATTTTCCCACTTAACAAGAAGCTTATTTAGATGTTCTTTCTTGTATCAACCCATTTTTTATTTCATTATTCAACCTTACACCTAACTCACTTTTAGCTTATTGATCATATCCATCATATATATCGCATGATTGCCTTCAAAGGAACTTAGCCATCTATAGATCCAATTCAACTTAATACACCAATCAGTCTTAGATGCTCGGCACTATATTTATCTATTAGATTCATTCTCTCTTATAAACAAACACCTAGATACATATTGCATTCAAATCCAAACTATACCCATATAGAGGTTCCAGTTCCTGTCACAGTATTGTTTTAACTTATTGCAAGAATTTGAAGAATATAGCAAAATTATGACAAAAGCTATCAATTCGTCTTACAAATTTTAAATGCCTGAATAAGGGGATAAGGGCAGGAAAACATACAAACGATGCAATTCTAGAGCAGTTTTTCCCTAATTGTTATACTAACACAATATGAATAGCGGACAACAACAAGGATAAGACTACTCCAAGAACAAATTTCAGAAGATCAAGTATTTGGGTATTAAAGAAAAAAATTGTGCATATAGAGATAACATAGAGGCAGAGGGATATGACAAATGTCTTTTGCATTTTCATACTTTATGTCCTCAGATGTTGGCCATGTGACCATTTATCTGTCTTTATTATTTATATATGAATTAAAGTTAACTCCGATAAGACATGCCCTTTCTCTCTCATTTTATTTGTAACCTAAAGTTTAGAACACGAAGCTTACTAGTTGGTTTCCATGAATACAAGTAAAAAAAACATGCTAATATGTAAAAGAATGAATTCAGTAATATGTATACCAGTCTTTGCATCCTTCACATTGCACCATGAGATCATCCGGGTTATAGGGCATCTCACACTTACAATACCTTCAAAATCAAAACATTCGGAAAAATCAGCATGTTAACAAACAATACAAGCACAACTCTAACATTCCACCTAAAAAGAGCTATTTTCAAATTTCACAGTGGAGCTATGAGTGACTCACACAGCAACGCGGTCAGGAGTAAATCCTCCTGTGGCAGCTTTGTACTCGAACCTACAAAAGTAATCCTCAGGGCCCACATTCTCCAGTTTGGTGTAGTTCTTGAAAGAGTGCACTATGCACTTCCCCTCGATGGTGTGTGCACTCTGCAAATCGTAGTGATCTGACAAGAACAGCTCCTTGGCCCCGTGGAACTGTCTGCGGCCACCAATAGACTCCTCAGGGCGGTAGTACCATCGAACTCGAACCTTCACATTGTTACGGTGGTCAGCCTCAATTTTCTCTACTCTTGCCACATATGGGGGCTTATCAGAATCAGATGGTTTCATCAACACATAATCACCAGCTGAGACAGAAACAAAAGCAGAAATAATCTCCTGTAAGCTCCAATCAAGCACTTCTTCAACCCCCCCCCCCCCCCACATCCAACCCCAAAAAAAAAAAACAAAAAAAAAAAAAAA